>JALBCR010003176.1:0-117457 GCA_030710515.1 Abscondita cerata
TCACTTCGTTCAGTTACGTATTGCTCATTCAAAATCCGCATATATAATAAAAGGTAATAACATTTGATTCGCATAATTTTTTAAACACAACTGTTGATCCTTTTTTGGCATGATAACTTTACATTTGTTTAAATTTATACATTCTAATTTATGTTATTCCAAACGTTCAGAGCTAGAGAAATAATTTAAACAGCGCTCGCATAAATAAATCGCGTGATGGTGTTTTGTGACTTGCGATCTAACAAGCCGCGATAAATGCTTGATTAGACAGTAATGAAATTTAATTCGGGACTTACTACTATTGCTGGAATCGATTTCATCTCGAGTTGTACTGAAATCACCACCTGCGGAGCGTCTGCATACAGCGTTGTCTAAGTCGTCGGCTTCGAAATCTTGTTCACCGTCGTTGGCGTCCTCATCGCTGCTATCGGCTTCTACCTCGTATCGATCCTGTATCATCAGCAGGTTGACATGGTTAGGCTTCACGTTTGATGTAAGATACGTGGGCACCGTGATAAACTTTCCATTCTTCTTCTTTTGGAGCATGTACACATTGATTGAAATATTACTATTTTGACGTTCAAATTTCGGGATTTGAACCAATGTCATGGGCTGGTTGATGCCTGCTAGGTTTAATTTTTCACTATAATGCGGATACGATGTAACACGATTGATGTTTATTTTGTTGAGAGAGTGGCCACAGCGCCGCTATTATACACCAAAAGAAGCACCCATTGTCCTTGTTTTGGATGTTAATTACAGCATGTTTGAGTGCTATTTCTCGAGGCAGAGGCAAATAAGAGGATGCATGTAGAACGTCGCCACATTTGTTGATATTGACACCCAAGGATACGATGCGACAAAGTGCCCACCCGGAGTCTTTTTCGTCAAAATTTTCCATTTTTTCATCAGAGATTGCACGACATTTTCAGCAAACCACTCGCCAAAACCGCTTTTATTCAGTGTTTCGTTGTCTTCGTTCATCATTAACAAATAATTTTTAGTTGAAAAGTGTTTGACGTCGCGCGTTTCACCACCGTCTATTGAATTCTTAAGAAACTCACCAGATAACACAAAAGTTTATTTTTATATTTTGTTTCTTTTTTCGAATTAATCGGATTATCCTCAACCAGATCGCTTCAAGACAGTCAGAAAAAATGATTCGATGAATTTATGGGTTAAATTCAGAACGATGCTTGTTCTAATTCTACACGAAAAGGCTGACTCTGTATCAATCCAGCGGATTCTGCTAGACCGGTTCTTCTTTGACGGCTTTTTCTTCTTTTTAACTCGCATAATAAAGTTTTATATAGCAGTAAATTCGAAATAAACGTTTGAATAACATATCTTGATGTATTTACCAGAACACTATTCTTTTGCACTTTTGATGCCAAGCGAACGTATTTAGATATTAATTTTAAAAACACATCGATTTTCTTTCACACTTTTTTTAACCAATAAATTGTAAGAATATTTTATTTTATCGATGACCCCCGTTGTTAAATTATTTAACGACATTTAATGCTAAATTTTCTCTATCAAAATTAATATATCACATTTATTATGCAACTAAATTGAACTATATTTTATGCCCGCACGCGATCTTGAATGGATGATGTGTGTTACTGGTCAAACACGAACTGGAGCTGGTCGACGGCTACACCTGTATGTAGTTTTTTTGTACCCACCCTCTTAATAGCTATTGGCTTTTTGTTAAAACTATCAATAACATCGTTGCTAAAATGCGTTACAAGCCTTTTAGGCAGGTAGTAGAAGTGCTCTTTGATATGGACTATTACGCAGCGACCATATTTACCTTCGAAAGAACGAATCTTGTCAATTACATATTCTTTATTCAACTCTAGGTCTTTAATTAAACCCTTTGTATGAAGCTCGCATTTGGCTACTTTATTAATATTATCAATCATCGACAACGCACACGTCGATGATGGAGTCGTGCTTGATGATTCTGACATCGTTGTGAATAATTTAATACAGACTGAGATTATGCGCCAACCCTTTCGTGTTGATATACCCTAATTCCCACCACTAAAAACTCTCTTGGTTTTACTGATTTAAACAGCTTTAATATCGAATTATGACAGCCAGGGTTTTTTTTCATTTCTGTTCGAATTCTTTCATTATAAATTGCGATTAATAAATAACTATGTGAGTTTAACGAGAAGTTGACTGTTTTTCTAACCAACGCAGCCAATCATTATTATTTAAGCACGATTCGCTAAAATTATTCTTTTGCGTTGTTTTACGAGTCGTTTATTGATATGATACCGCTTCACACACCAAAATTGCGCGACCCACATTAACTGAAACATGTACCTACATAAAAAGTTGATTTACTTGAATTATAATTAAGAAAACATTTTTGGTTTGTTAACACAACGTAAATGTGCTTTGAAGATAATAATTTTAGGTTTACACATAAAATATTTGTATCGGGATAAGTTATAATTTATCAAATTAAAATCTAGCTGTTACCTATATATATTTAAATAACACACCCATTTTCTTCTAATGAATAATAAAATTTAATTAGAATAATTATTGGTTTTAGAATATTTCACACGGGCTTTTTTGGAGACCACCGGCGTTGGTTTTTGTTACATCACACAAAACACTAAATCAGGGAATAGCCATTTGTTGGGTCGCATCTGCGTCTCGTGTTATAGAAATTTTTGATGATATCTCTAAGAGTCAGTTTAAATATACGAGCTTTTTTATCTACTATACCCAAAGACGATCCATATAATAATTTACTATTGTGTACAACCAACACGACTGATGCTATCAAAGAATACACATTTTGGTGGCGTATTTTTTTCTCAAGCGTCGCATGCAACGGCCAAAGCCACCCATATAGTGATAATTTACACAATCAGCTATTGTGAGACGCCACCACAGGAAACAATATATCTCAGCTATAAATGATTTTTCGAGCCCACCCATGCTTAATCAGTCAAGCTAGAGAAGGCTTAAAATTAACTAAAGTTCTAATGAACAATTAAGCTCATGCGTTTTACTTCCGAATTAATACAAATTATTATATATTTAATTGTATAGTTAAATCGATTACGATTAATATTTTTGACTGTGATTTTCGTTTTCTTCAGCTTTTATCTGCAACAGTCAAAGTCGCTCCCTCATAATGATAATTTACGACGCGTAATTAAACTCGTTCGTTTACTTCTGAAATAATACAAATTATCGTATATTTAATTGCATAGTTAAATCGATTTCAATTAATATTTTTACTTGTGATTTTCGTTTTTCTAAGACAGGAGCCTCCCTCTTGCTTGTTTCTTTTCACATTGTCCCATGAACGCAATTCTGTTGCGCGTCAGGGTGTATTCTTTTTCATATTAACCAATAAAAGCGGTTTCGGAGATAATTAGGGTTGGTGGTTTGTCTCATCTTATATCGCATCTCTTTTGGCTTGCATATAAAAGTGAAAATTTTTGCGTTTTGAGCCAAAAAATGCCTCGACGACGTCTGTTAACAACAACGAAGATGTCCGTGTGTGTGGTTGACTCGAGCCACACAGTACCCTACGAGATGATGGATGATCATCTCCGTCGAGTGCACCCCGGAGTATGAACATCGGGAGCAAGGTCGCTTGGGAGTTGTTGTATGTATTTTTTAACTTTAAGTTTGGTTTATATATATAAAACTCATTACTGTTAAGCTACGTGCCCGGCTAGCGGCTCGAATCCCCGCGGATGTCCAGCCAACTCCGCCACCGCCGCCCTCATCTCCGTTGGATGAAACAAACACGATAGAAATCATATATATTTATTTATAAATAGCAATTTTAAATAAATTAAAACTAACGTTTTATGATTTATTTCAATCAACTACGTAATTTACAGGTGGTTGTATGTGAGTCGATAAAAAGTGTTTTAAGATTTTGACGGTCTTTGGAAAAAATAAGCGGTTGTTATTTTAAACTAATAAGTGCTTAATTGTGTTTAAACCATTTGTTATTAATATTTCCAAGAAGTGTTGATTAAAAAAACAGTCAGTCTAGGTTCTAACTTGTTTGATTAAACGCGGGTCTACTTAATTAATTAAATCCACCCGTTGCAATCTATGCATTTATAATTAACCAACACCTGCACATCGAGAGAGAGAGAGATAGCTTGGTTAGAAAAGGACATAATTCCCTGTTCCAACTTGTTCGGTAATCTCGAGTGCGGCTTAATTAAACCCACCCGCGACGCGGGCGGTGTCGACGATTTGTAATTATAGACGGCCATCTTGCATATCATTATCAAATATATCATAATTCTAATCAAAATCACCACCTTAACAACGCTCCACCCTACCGGGGGCGGCGAATTATCCAATCATCGCACTCATATGAACAAGTACTGAAAAGACGACCACACCCCACAATTCTAATCAAAATCGCCGCCTTAACTGCGCTCCACCCCTACCGGGGGCGGCGAATTATCCAATCATCGCACTCATATGAACAAGTACTGAAAAGATGGCCACCCTCAATGGCCGAGTCCCACTATCAGCCATCTTACTTCATCAAGGGGGCGGCGAAAAGGGTTGCAACAATTACACCCCACAAGTACCGAGAGTAATTAAAAATGTAGCAAGTACCGAGAGTAATCGAAAAGCACTACATATACATCGTTTACACCCCGCAAGCGCACATGCATCAGCCATCTTACTTCATCAAGGGGGCGGTGAAAAGGGTTGCACCAATTACACCCCACAAGTACCGAGAGTAATTAAAAAGTAGCAAGCACCGAGAGTAATTGAAAAGCACTACATGTACATCGTCTACACCCCGCAAGCGCGCGCAATTACACTAAGTACACGCCGTGTACTTGCATGTACAGAGAGTAATTGCAAAATGTACTAGTTATTACGGCTGAATGCCCCCATTGCTACTACTACCAACTTAATATCTTCTTTGTTTTGCCTCCAGTTATAGTTCGCCCGCAGGTCTTTGCTCCTGCCTTGTAGATAATTTTTTTGAATTATCCCCACATTTCTTCAATATTTATTTTTATTATCTTATGTTCCACATCATGTATCTCCTTCTTAATCTGCTTTGCATACTCTTCTCTTACTCGTTGGTCTTGTAATCTGTGTGTCTTAATTTCTTTGTTTCTTCTGCTTCCTGATACTATATCTTTATTATTTTCAGGTGGTGATCTGATGATATTTCTGGTCCCTGAACACTCTCCATCCTTTATCCTTCTTGCATCCGGTTGCATCCGTTATTATATAGTAGATAAATTGATCTTTTTATTCCTCCCTGGTTCCTCTCTAGTGAATTTGTGGCAGTCCTTATTCTGATATAGAGAGTTTTGAATCACTAAACCATTCTGTATACAGAAATCAATTAATTTCTCTCAATTCGTATTGCAGGTAGTTTCTCCGTGCCTTTCCATTACCTCCTGCCTCCCTTTAGTCTCATTTCCAATTCCAATTCTATATGCTATTTTTAATTTTTACAAGCATTTGCTATAATATGTTTTTCCCATTGTAAAAAACTATGTACTGCAATGCCTAAGAATTGAATGTGGTCTTTTTGGGTAATATCTATTATATTCAACGGCAAATGTTTAACTTCAATATCTAACTTAGATGATACTTGAAAACGTAGGTATTGGGTTTTTTTATCATTCATGATCAACTTATTTTTATTACACCGATTTCTGAAGTCGGTAATATTTTAGAATGAATTTCCAATTAACTATTTGCTGCAACTACTATTGTGGTATAGTCCTATCACATAATTCTATTTTTCTAATTTATTATGTACTGATTGTATAAATTCTATAGTTGTCGTTTCGGTCAAAGAGCCTTGTTTGTATATATATATTGGTTTGTTGTGATTAAGTTAATTTTTGTTTAGTAAGCATTTGTATAAAAGGGAAATACGAGTAGGTCTCTAGTTACAAACTTCCTCGATGTCACCTTTTTTGTGAACCGGTATGATTAAAGCATTTTTTAAAACCCTAGGAAATATTCCATTTGAAATAGATATATTAAATAAGTCAGCCAGTATTGGGGATACGCTATCTACACAGATCTTTACGATTGTTATTGACACATCATCTATCCCGATGATCTTTGTCAGGAAATGACATTATGATACTCACGTATATTTGATGACGCTACTGGAATAAAATCCATATTAGTTAAGTTTACTTCTGAAAAGGTACATTCTTTTGAAAATGAATTGCTTTATATTTATAGATTCAGCAAAAATATTTGGCAAATGTATTAGTTATTAATGTATGTAATGTTGTTAGTATGGAAAGTGCAAAGTCTTTATAGCAATAAATTCCTTCCTTTATTCTACCGTTGGTTCCATAGGATCGCTATGTTTTTACCCACTATAATGTTTCTTTAAGGTAATTTTCATTTTTGATATTTTTTGTTTACAATGCGCAACAATAGGGGTTCCGACTTTACAATGTTCGGCTATTTAAAATATCAAATAAATTATTAATTTTAGTTAAAAATGCCGCCGTATGAAGAGCACTATACTCAGTATATTATTGGCGCGGAGTAATAAACCTGTCAGAATTATCGAATCTCCCGTATTGCAGTGGCGTAGGTACCTGATACGTTTAGAAAATCATATTTTTAGTAGGTAAATATATTATAATAGTAAAATCTACCTTGATATGAATTATTATGTGGTTTCTTTTTATTATTTAAATCCTTACTTTTATCTATTCATTTTGATAAGTTTCCATGACAACCACATAATTTTATAATTGAGCCAAATTTACTTTTTGATGCCTAAAAATCGGTCCCCGCAAATTAATTGTAATTGTAATAAATGTACTGACGATATCTGCATTACTATTTTATTTTATATTTATGTCATATATTATTTATATGTTATTTATTTTACTTCTTACGTATTATATACCATTATTTTTGTATCTTGGTATAATACCCACATCTACGGCTATGATTCTCGTTTCGTCAGTACCTGGGCTGATGGCAACGTGTTTACACAGATTAAACTATTGTTCTCAGACCCTAGATGGGTCGATATGTTGCAAAAGCGGCACAATGATCGTATTTTGGTTAGAATTTATTGGTTTTACTTAACCGTAGAAGTACCGCTTTCACAAGAAAATAAAGAATTATTTCAAGCAATTATGATTTATTACTCCGTGCCAATAGTATACAGACATTATCACTTTTAAGTTGTCCTGTTTTTACAGTGGTAGTAATTAACGCACTGACTGAATTGGAAAAAAATTGTACAGCATATTTGATGCGCATCTTTTGAAAGTTATTCGGATTAATATGCATGTCACTGATTTTTATGGCAGCTCTGGCAGTTTCTGACGATTTGTCGATTAAGTATGATTCTTCTATATCTCTCCAGCATATTTTTCCGCAGTCGTCATAAATGTCTTTTGTCATCAAATTGTTTCGCAGACTCTTAATTAAATGTGGAGTGTCATACATCCTGTATACTTTTTTCTTGATTGACAAAAAAATATGGTTTTTCTTATACTACACCAAAATCGTTAAAAACTGCACGGTTATTAGCACCTTGATCACAGATGATAACGCGAACTTTTAGTCCTATGCTTTGTAATCGCCTAATTACTTCAATATAAGGGTATGTAAATTACTATGTTTAATAGCAGATGATGACAAGTAATAATCAACAGGAATCTTCCATGTTGCTATCAGTCCTCTTACCATGAACAATAGAGCTTGTGTTGCATTTTTTTAGATCGTCCAACATTTCCTAAGTCTTCAAAACCTTCAATTAAGTCCTGTTTGGTATTGTATTCTAGATATTTTTTAATACTCATTTCATCAAATAAAAGTGCGCATTGTTTTTCAGCATCTGACATACCTGCTACCTTTGTTTCTATTTTTTTAAATAGTTCGGTGGTAGTGCCAGTCGAAATTCTCAACCAGGAAATTATTGTCGCCTTAGACGGAAAGGCAAATTCCAATTTGTTTCTCATGTACAAATACAATGAGGGTGATTTATAATAAAAACTTAACGCCAATTGTTTTTCATCTTCTCTCCACGGATGACCACGTTTATGAGCTTTAGCTGCATTCTTACAAAAATCCAACACTTTCTGATTTTACTGCTAATAAATCCAAGTTTGGAAACATCAGTGAATTTACTATTTTTTTGTTTTAAACGGAAAATCGTCAGGTTGTTTACTACATTTTTTTGTATCAATAATTTTATACGCTTCTCATAACTACATACTAAAGAACAAAAAGTAGAATGAAAGGTACCAAAATATACATAGACGAAGATAGGACAAAGAGGGAGAGGGAAATACAGATGAAGATAAGAATGGAAGCAAAAAAAATGGAGGAAGAGGGTTTGAAAGTGAAAATGGATACAGGAAAATGTGGGTGGAGGGAGAAGAAAGAAGATGGGTGGAGAAAGAGGGGAGTATAAGAAAATGGACACCAAAAAACTAAAAATTGAGAAGGGGGGGAAGGACAAAGAAAAAAAAGGGGTGAAAGAAGGAGAGGGGTAAAAAATAAAGAGAAAAATAAGATCTTATTTTGGAACATTGCGGGGATAAAAAACAAAGGTGTAGATTTTTGGAACTATATAAAGGGTTTTAAAATGGTAGGTTTAGTAGAAACTTGGATGGAGGAAAAAGAATGGAGTACATGGAAAGATAAGATGCCGAAAGAATATGTATGGGAAATTCAGTATGCAATAAGAAAAAAGAGGAAGGGAAGGGCGAAAGGAGGACTAATAGTGGGGGTAAGAAAAGAATGGGAAATAGAAAAGGAAATAGAAGAAGATAATGTAGAGGGATGATTAAAATTAGAGTAAAGACGGAAAAAGGGGAAAAGTATAATATTTTTACGATATATGGAAAGAAAATGGACACAACAAAAGCAAATATAGAAAAGGCAATAGAAGAAAGGGATGAAGGCAATTTGATTATAGGAGGAGATTTGAATGCTAGGATAGGAGAGGAGGGAGGAATAATGGTAAATGGAGAGATAAGAAATAGGATATCAATGGATAAGAAAATAAACGGACAAGGAAAAATTTTGATAGAACTATGTGAAAGAGAGGTTGGACAATAATGAACGGAAATTTGGAAGAAGAAGGAAAAGGGAATTTACATATGTGGGAGAAAGAGGCCAGTCAGTAATAGATTATGTGATTATAAACGAAAAAAGTAAGGAGGTCATAGAAACACTAAGAATAGGAGAGGAGATAGAATCGGACCATCAGCCGCTAGAAGTAGTCATGATGGAAGAGGGAGAGAAAGAGGTACAAGAACAAGAAGAGGTATGGAGAAAAGAAAGTATGGACTGAAGAGAGTATAAAAGATATAAAAGGAAATGGAAGAGGAAGTAAATACTAAAGGAGAGGTGGAGGAAGAGATGGAGAGAATTACAGCCAGGATGGAATTGGCAACAGAGAAGATAAAGTATAGATTAAGAAAACAAGAATTAGGGAAAAGAAAAGATTGGTGGAACGGAGAATGCGAGAAGGGAAAAAGAATTAAGAAAAGGAAGAAGGAAATGGAAAAAGGAAAGATAGAGATAGATGAATACAAAAGGTTAAAAAAAATTTTAAGGGAATATGTGTAAAAAATAAAGAAGAACATAAAAACAAACCGAGATAAAGATTAGAGAAATTAAAAATGAAGGACAGGTATGGGAATTCATTAATAAAAAGAGGAAAAAGGAGGAAGGATGGAAGCAAATATAGATGGGGAAAAATGGGAAGAACACTGTAAGAAGTTAGTAGGAGAGAGTGAAAAACAGCAAGAAATGAAGAAGTTGGAAAAAAAGGATAAGACACAGAGAGGGTGGAATAGGAAAAGAAGAAATGGAGAGAGCAATAAATAAAGTAAAAAAGGAAAAGCAGAAGGGACGGATGGAATACAAGGAGAACAATGGAGGTACATCGGAGAAGGAATGAGAGAAAAAGTAAGAGAAGTATTCGAGAGAATATGGAAAGGAGAAGGGTTTCCAGAAAAATGGAGAGAGGCAATAATATGCCCAATTTACAAGGGGGAGATAGGAAGAAAGCGAACAACTATAGAGGAGTGAGTATAATGAATGCGGGCTATAAGATATATGCGGAAATAGTTAGAAAAAATTGGAAAAAGAAATAGAAGAAAAGAATGTAATACCGGATTGGCAAGCAGGATTTAGGAAAGGAAGAGGAACGATAGACAATATATACATATTAAAGCACATAATTAATAAAGAGTTAGCAAAGAAAGGAGGAAAGATGTACCCAATATTTCTAGACATTAAAGCGGCATTTGATAATGTGGAAAGAGGGGGATTATGGAAAAGGATGGAGGAGGTAGGAATAAACAGAGATATAAAAAATGCAATAGAGGAAATATACGAAGAAACAAGGTGTAGAACGAGGGTAGGGAGGAAGTTAGGCAGAGAATTTAGGACGGAAAAAGGACTAAAACAGGGATGTCAATGTGGCAATAGCGAGAAATGAAGAAGATATGAGAGGAGTAGTTAAATTTATGAAGAAATACCTAGAAAATAAAAAACTAGCAGCAAATGTCGGGAAAACAAAAATTATGGAATTTAAAAAAGAAAGAGGAAGACGAAAGGAGGTGAAATGGTGGGGGGGAGGAGGAGGTAGAGAGAGTAGACAAGTATAGATACTTAGGTTACAACATCAGATATGATAACAAAGATGGAGACCATATAAAAGAGATGAAAATGAAAGGAAATAGAATAGTAGGACAAGTATGGGGTTAGGGAAAAGGATATTTGGTAAAGATATAGAGAAAAGGAGATGGATGTTTGAAAAGTTGGTAAGAAGTGTGGTACTGTATGGAGCGGAGATTTGGGGTTGGAGGGAATGGCAAGAGCTGGAGAAAATACAGGAGAAATACTGGAAGTGGACGTTAGGACTAGAGAAAGAGACACCAGGGTATATAGTGGAAGAAGAGCTAGAAATAGAAAAATAAGGATACAAGCAGGAAGAATTGCAGTAAGGTATGAAGAAAAAATGGGAAGTAGGAAGGAAAATGAAATACTTTATGAAGTTTGGAAAGAGATCGAGGCACAGAAGGTAAAATATGGGAAAGAAGAAAGAAGAAAATACTATGAAAGAGTGGGATACGCGAGAGAAGAGATAAAGAGATTAAGAGAGGGGGGGAGAAAGATGGAAGAGGAAATAATTGCAAGAGATAAAGATACTCAGAAGCAGGAAAGAAGGGCAAAAATAAAGGAAGGAAAATATAACGAGAAATACATAAAAATAATGACAGACAAGACACCAAGGTACATAACAGAAGGAAAAGGAATGAATGAAATAAGAATGATTGCAAGGTTCAGAATGGGTAATGAAGAAAAGGAAAATAAATATTGGATGAGTGATGAGGAGAGAGTATGTAGGTTGTGTGGAGATGAATGGGAAAATATAATACATATAAAAGAGGGATGCAGGGAATAATAATAATAATAATAATAATAATAATAATAATATTTATTGCCCAACAGATCAAAATCCTATTAAAGGACAATACAATAAATTAACAAATTAATAATACAATATAAAGTAAAAAGATAAAACCCAAAAAAAAAAAAAAAAAAAAAAAAAACAACAACAAAAAATAGTTATGTAATTCAAGAACGTAATTCTAAAAATGCGTTGATAATATATTGCAAGGACGAGAAATTAATATCACATTGTTGACCTAACAAGTTAAATAGTCCGCACATAGTTTGTATCGGTGATTTCACTAGAACATTTGTACGTGGGGTAGAACAATAAAATGTAATATTGCTGCGAAGAGGTACAGACGGCACATGAAAATTCATTAATGATATTAATTCAGCACAATCAATTTTATTATGTAATAAGTTGTAAAGAAATTTTATATTTATAATTCCCCGTCTGTTTTGCAAAGATTGCATGTTAAATCGATTTAATAGCAATATGTGATTACAACCAATTTCAGGATAAATTCCATCACACCGATATGATAGAAACTTTAAAAATTTTCTTTGTACAGCTTCTAAAGCATCAATTTGCTTTTTGTAGTATGGATTCCACACAAGAGAACCATATTCAAGCTTGCATCTTACCAATGAGTAGTACAATACTTTTAATGCATGAATATTATGGAAGGTTCGAGCATTTCGAATTAAAAAACCAAGCATCTTCATGGCTGACGAAATAATGCTATCTATGTGCTGCCTAAACGTTAGTTTTTCATCAAAAAGTATACCTAGATCCTTAATGACAGTAGACCTTTCTATTACAGTTGAGTTAACTCGATATGGATGCATTATCCAACTTACTTTGCGAGTATAAGTTACAACTTTGCACTTAGATTCATTAAGCGAAATTTTATTTGCAGTGCACCATTTTTGAATTTCATTTAACTGTGTTTGAAGAAACTCACAATCACTTAATTTATTAATGACTGAATATATTTTCAAATCGTCGGCAAACAATAATTTATTGCAGTTAATACATTCAGGTAAGTCATTGACAAACATTAAGAACAATAGCGGCCCTAAATTTGACCCTTGCGGAACTCCAGAAGAAGCTTGAAATTCTGTAGAGTTAAACTGGTTATAACAGACATATTGGGTTCGTTCACGCAAATAAGATGCAAACAAAGATATTAGTGGACGAGAAAACCCGAAAGAATTAAGTTTGGACAGAAGTAGACCGTGGTCAATTTTATCAAATACTTTGGAAAAGTCTGTGTACAATACATCAACCTGCGCTTGTACATCAAGATGTTTTGCAATATATTCCGTTACACACACTAAGTTAGTAATGGTAGAACGATTACGACAGAATCCGTGTTGATAAGGTGTTATATATTGGGAGACAGCTGGGTACAATAAAGAAAATAAACACATTTCGTAAACTTTTGCAAAGTTTGAAATAATACTTATTGGTCGATAATTACCTATATCTAAACGATCTCCTGATTTAAAGACAGGACAAACTCTGGCTTTCTTCCAACAATTGGGAAATGTAGAAGTTTGAATAGACAGATTAATAATGAAATGCAAAGGCTTCACAAAAGCATCTGCACAATTTTTATTACATTACTAGGTATATGATCAGGACCAGAAGTGATTTTACTTTGTAACTTATTGATTGACATGATAATAATAGATTCTGATATATTTGATAGACTTATACTAGGAATGTTATTGCGAGAGTTATTACAATAGTCGGTAACAGCAGTACTATTCAAAAATATTTTAGAGAAATAGCGGGCAAATTCTTCAACTATAGAAGATGGAGTTTCAAAGTTTTTATCTTCATAGTACATTTTTATCGGAATGCGTGTTGATTTATTTTTAGAATTTATAAATGACCAGAATTTTTGGGATCCACAATAACAGAGTGTTCTATACTAGAAATGTAATTATTGTAATTTTCAAGTAAAAGATTTTTGACGTGAGATCTTAGTCGTCGAAAATTTTGAAGGTTAGTTTCAGATCTATTGCGTTTGTATAAGCTATGGTAATACTTTTTTAGGGAAATGTTACGTATTAGTTGTGAAGTAAACCACTTTGGGTATTTTTTTGATTTGGTGTGGTATTTAGGTATGTGCTTTTCAAATATGGAATAAATTATTTTATAAAAAGAATTGCATGCTAAGTTTACATCAGAATAACTTTCCAATTCAGACCAATTGACATTATTAAGTGCATGGTTGAGTATCGTAAAATCTACCTTATAAAAGTTGTAGTTTAAAAATTGGTTAGTTGGAAAATTGTGAACGTGATTACGGTCTAATAACCAGTTAATCCGTAGCGCAGGGTGGTATTTATCTTCTTTAACTAGAGGACTTTCTTCATGTACAACAATACATTCAAAATTAAAAATTATTTCAAAATTAGACAAAACAAGATCTAAATGCTTGTTATCAACGTTAAGTACAAGATTATATTGTTTTAGATCAAGAAAGTTGCAGGTATTTTCTAAAAATAGTTGATTTTGTATTATTTAAATTTGGTACATTGAAATCGCCAATTAACAGCACTTTGTTATCATTAAAGAATTGCATTTGTTCTAAATAATCAAATAAAGTTTTAAAGTTATCCATATTAATATCAGGTGGAATATACACTACTACAACATAAAGAAAATCACGATTTAATTTGCATTTGCAACCAACTATATCTATGGGAAACAAGACATGAGGAAAAGGAATGGAATTTACTACTAGGAGAGAAAGGGAAGGAAAACAATGAATGAGGGAAGTGTTGGAGAGGAGGAAAGGGATGGAGGAGAGGAAAAGAAAAATACTGAAAGTTTAGAGAAGAGAGGGATGGAAGGTTGAAGAAGGAAACAGGAATTAGTGGAATTATAATTTAATGAAATGTTATGTTGTGTTTTGTTTATTTTTTGTAAAGGAAAAAACTGAATCTTTTGTTATGGTAATTTTTAAGACAAAATAAATATTGAATTGAATTGAATTGAATAACTGGAGGAAGATTTTATCATTTCAATTAAATCATTATTTTTACAAAAAAATTAGTAACTTTTTTTAATTATGGTTATTAAATGGCCAAAAAATATAATTATTTTTAATCTTTCATTAAAATGTTACTCTAACGTGTTTTTGAAATGAAACAATCTAAATTTACTTGCTAAAATAGAACCTTATTTTTTTAATAATAATTACAAATAAAAACAACTAATATCTTGAAAACTTTGTAATTAAACTGATGTTTTATAGTCATTTTAAATACATGAGAAACATTTTCCACTGCTAGAGCAAAATCAATACAATATTTGTTGTTTTGTACACTAATAATTATGTTAGGGAGGGTAATTTACTTGATTACTATTAATTTATTAATTTCTAGTACAATATAGGTAGACTATCTATTTATACGTTTTTGAATAGTGAATAAATCTCCCTATTTATGTTTGTTTTAATTTACCTTTAATATGCGGAAATCGTCGAAGTTATTCGAATCTCGTTCAGGCAAAAAGTCCTTAAATAATGGGGAGAAAGTGTCATCCTTCCATAAACTTTATGGTTCGCGGTTTTTGTTACTTCTAAAATTTCTGGTGATTGAACTTCTTCGGTGTTGATATTTTTATAACAAATTGGTATAACGTTACTATTAAGTCTATTTTTATTTGTGTTGACAAAATCCTTGTCCAAAAAGTGAAGCGCACAAATTCTCTTTTCTCGTAATTGTTCCACACTTATACCATAAAGAGCACTATTTCCACAGTTGTTTAACTATGAAATACACCGCGACGCGTCTTTAGGAAATCGAAAAAAACTTATCTTGGAATTATTATTACGAGTCAATGTGCAACCAAAATATACACAACATTGTTTAAATATCACAAAATATTGAATTAAGAACGTAAAAAATTATACCGAAGGTCACCAATTAAACACGCACTAATTAAAATAAATCGTAATAATCAAAATAAATCCGCAATTCAAAATCAAAGCAAAAGTCGAAAATCAGTATAGAGCAACAGAAATCAAACTACTAATGAAATCCGACTCAAAAGAAATTCTTTCTTTTAAGAAATACTATTAAAACGCAAATTACTCTTGTTTAAATATTTACCATTGTAACTATTTGTAGGTAATTATTTAGAGCTTTAAAGTGCAGTATCTTTTGTCAAAGGATTTTGAATTACTGAATGACAAAACAAAATATTGAGCTAAGTACGTGACAATGCAAACATCATATAAAGAGAAATTGCATGTTGAAGGTACCCTTACCGCGGAAGTATGAACTACATTATTGTTCTTGTAGGTATTAATTTTTTTTGGTTCGATAAGTAGGTGCAAACAATAATTGCTGCATTGTTATGTTTACGTACAAGATAATTCTGAAGTTGAAAGCTGTATCAATCTGAATGAACGACTTAAATAAGCTCAATAATTATATATTGTCATAAACAGGAGATCGATTATGCGTGGCATTGGTTTATTCTATTAAATGACACATAAATAAATACTAGTAGCCAATTCAATATCTACTTTTTTATTGTGTAACAATGACAATAGTCAAAACCAAAGCCAACTTTACGTAGATACGGCATAAATCCTATAAAAGTGTTTTCAAACATGTATAGTAGTTTCAGGATCTCCTGGCGGTTGCCCCTTCATGCGCAGAAAACTTAAATTCGTGCTGCATATTCGGAAAAAATGCTACTATTCAACTCACAAATGTAGTCATTACAGTAGCCATTTGCTTTTTTGCTTTTCGTTGTGATTATTCTAATTTTGAGCTTTTCCTTTCAAGACACATTTTATTATTTCGTCGTGTCTGCACTAGATTGTTTAAAAATAAACATGAGTGGAGTTGTTATTCACAGTCAAGCTCGTGAAATCATTTACAAAATATTTCAATTTATGAAGCGTGAAAAGGAATCGAAAGATTTCATTATTCCTGTGGATCTTGTGTTTGAAAGAGTAGCAGAAGCAACAGGCATTTCCACCAGAACAATTCAACGCATTGCTAAGGAAGGTACATCAAAACCTGAAGTTTGAGTCACCTCGGAAAACGATTAACAAGCCAGCACCTAAAACTACCATCGACAAGTGTGATGAAGAAGTTGTGAGACGAATAATTCACAATTTTGTGTACATTCAAAAGCAAAAGCCAACAATGGAAAAGGTGTTTGCAGCTGTTCAAGAAGAAGGTGTCCATGAAACAGGAAAATTAAGTATGTTTCGTTGTATTATAAAGAAGATGGGATTTAAATGGCAGAAGACCATAGACAACAGGAAGGTCTTGGTGGAAACTTCCGCAATAAGATCGAAACGCACCACGTTCTAAGAAAAATGAAAAAGTTCCGTGAAGAAGACAGAAACATTGTTTATAGTGATGAATCTTATCTGCACAGTTCGCATTCAAGTTCACATGGATGGTACGATGACAGTGGCAAGGGAGCAAAAACTCCTGTTTCAAAAGGACAGCGCCTGATAATGTTACACTGTGGGTGGAAAAGAGGATTCGTACCTAACGCATTGCTAATGTTTAAATCAGGATCGAAGTCAGGTGATTATCATGATGACATGAACTCTAAAAACTATATTAAATGGTTAACTGAAAACTAATTCCAAATATTGAACCTAACTCTGTGTTAGTAATCGACAATGCGTCCTACCATAACATACTTACCGAGCCTAATCCAACATGTGCCTGGAAGAAAGCAGATTTGCAAAACTGGTTAAGTGATCGTGGGATTATATTTCAAAACTGTGAAACAAAACCAGAACTCTTTGACAAAATTAAAATTAATCGACCACTTCAGAAAAATTATTTAATCGACAAACTAATGGCTGAACATAATCATTCAGTAATCAGACTGCTCCCTTATCATCCGGAGTTGAATCCAATAGAATTAATTTGGGCCCAAATTAAAAATTATATAGCAAATCATAATGTTACTTTTAAATTTGAAGATGTGTGGAAATTAGCAGAGAATAAATTTAAATCAATTGGTCGTGAAGAATGGGAAGCTGATGTATGCAAACACACACAAAAGGTTGAAGAGGAATATTTAAAAAGAAAAGGTTTTATCGATGAAGTAGAAGATATGATATTTACAGTTAATACCGGTGAAAGTGAGGAAGAATTTACTAGTAGTGATTCGGAATCTATATAATAATCAGTTACATACAGTGATATAGCTTATCGTTAATTACTCTTTTGGTTATTTGGAAGGTGAAGCAATTGCGAATTCACAGCATGTTATCACTTGTGGCATTTTGAAGAGAACCTCCGAAATATGTGTTGTGCCTAAAAACCAGTGGTTTTCAAGATAAACGACATAAAATAAAAGGTCAATTTAACAGAATGCGATTTATTTATATATGCATCTAAAGATAATAGTTTTATTAATGTTAAAGTGCAATACGATAAAGATTTTATACAAAATTTAATTTTAAAGTTTCACTCTAAATATAATAACAAAATGATTCATGTTATTCAGAAGAAAAAGAAAATAAAGTATTATGATCTTAACGTGGTATTTAATACGTTGTAAGGGTTATTCTGCTCTTTTGGGGCACCATAACAGTCATATCACAGTACAGTGACTAAATTATAATGTAATGTATAACCATAAAAGTAACAATAACAACACAAGTTACATCGAACTCTGTACATACACAAGTCCACTAAAATCCACATAAAAAAACCAAACACAGATTCAATACATCTGATTAACTGCACAACGTAATGGCAATAATTTATAAACTAGTAATAAGTTCACGTCATAAATTTATCATCTCCTAATATTGTATGTGTTAGTGTTCATAGATAACGATGCAGAATTACTAAAGTGGTTGAGAATTTTGTAAAACTTTTCACTGGCAAATTTTGGGATGGAACTGCAGTGGTCTTTAATCCGTGTGTTTGATTTCTTTCATCTATTCTTAATAACACGAGTTAGATTAAGATTAAGAAGGTATTCAAATTAATACCGATCTGATAATAGCCCAGATTAAAGATACATTATCACTTCTTCATTTTCTATCTATCCGTTGGAGTTGGTGTAATTTGTAGTAATGAAATTATAACCACTGAGTAAATATAATTAATTTTGTTCTCCTTATTCAAAACAGCTGATGTACAGGTTAGGTTATGTTTACAACAGAGTTTGTAACTAAAAAGAATTTTTAAAATAAAAGTGTTCAGTCGATAATCTATACATACATATCTAAGTGTCAATTATTAATTTTACTTTCAATAATTATAATATTAACTTAAAATGCTTTAAATAATTAAACGTGTATTATTATGTAGTCAACATATTTAGGTTGAAAATTCCGCCGCGCATCTTTATGAAGGTCAACCGCCAGGAGATCCTGAAACTATTATACTTGCTATTTTGAAATCACATTTTTTGTAATCAAATCTGACAACGCTGTATTTTGTACAGTTGCAGGAAACTGCCATTTAGTACTCTTTTTTTGTACAACGAAAGTTCGTAGCCCCTACACCAGAGGGCCAAAGCTCAACTCGGGCTACTACATCTATTTCATTTCTTAACATTTGGGTTCAACTTCTTCCCCTAATACTTTTTCAATGCTTATAGTTTGTTCATTGTTACTTATTTTTCCGCTTTTTATTGATATCGACACAAGTTGTGCAAAGTGATCAGAAAACCCTAAATAACTATTTTTAAAAGAAACAATTTTATTTAGGGTTATATGTAATAAAATAATCGATTGTAGACTTCAACACACCTGATACATTGCTATGCTACTCGTGTATAATCAAAGTTTAGTACAAGTACTTCTTATAAAAGTAGGTTCTAAGAAATAGAGTTCCCAAAAAAGTTTCAATCCAATTCAAGTAAATTTGGCGTAAGGAGAATTTGTTTAAATTCAAAACTTACCAAATAACTAACTAATCAATTGAAAGTATTTTAAATTGTGGGAACGCGAGAAACAAGGTTATAAGTAAGGACGAAGAGTCAGAGGTATTCCACATAAAGGAAGGGATTCGACAAGGAGGAAGTCTTGACCCTCTGCTGTTTATAACTTTCATGGAGAAACTAATAAGAACTGTAAACTCAAGAACGAATCCGTTGTTTGTCGCATATAGAAACCTAGAGAACGTGGATAGCAGGGTGCGCCTTCGCGGACGACATAGCCATAAAAGCAGGCAGCGAAAATGTACTAAAGAAAAGTATTAACAAACAACGGAATGAGGATGAATAAGAAAAAAACAAAAATTATGGTAGTAGCAGGAGAAAAGAACGAAATTGAAGTTAGAATAGAAGACGAACGAATAGACCAAGTGAATATTTTCAAATATTTGGGAGTAACCATAGAAGACGCAGGAGAGCAAGAAGCGGAAGTAAATAGTAAGATAGAGATAACCAATAGAGTTTTTTACGCCCTGAACAAATGTCTTATCAGCAAAAAGAAATAACAAGGGAAACTAAATTGAAGGTGTACAAGGCAATATACAGACCAGTCCTAACGTATGGGTGCGAATCGTAGGTACTAACAGAACGACAAGAAGAGCAAGATCAAGACCACAGATGAAATTCCTACGGAGAATCGAGGGCGTTTCCAAAAGTAACAGGATAAGAGAAGAACTAAAGACAGAATCAATTGAAACGTGCATTTAAAGAAGACAACTTGGGTGGTGGGGACATCTCCAAAGAATGGAAAGAGGTACACAAACAAAGAAGATTTGGGATTCAAAAATGACAGGGAAAAGGAAAAGAGGAAGACCAAAATAAACGTGGAACGAGACTATACAGAAAATACTAGAGGAAAAAGGTAAAACGCGGGCAGAAGGGAAAAGAATAGCAGAGGACAGAAAAACAAGGAAAGACTTCATAACAGACTAAGTGTAAAAGTGCTAATTATTATTAAATGTAGAAATAATTGTACAAAATAATCCGTACACCCAAATGGGTAAGAAAGGAACTTGATTAAATTCTGAGAAAATTAAGTTCGTCAGTTTCTCGTTCGGTGATAACACTGTTAGTTTATTATTATTTTAAATTGATGTTTTTAAATGCAGCCTTAAACGATTTTTCTTGAGTGTGTGTTCTATTATGCCTCGACAAAGAACTTTTTGTGTAACACCTGTAGTCACACTTATCACAGGTGAAAGGCCGCTCTCCTGAGTGTTTGTATATGTGTGTTTTCAAACTACTTGCATGATTACTGCAAAAATTACAAACGTGACACTTAAAAGGTTTTTCTTTAGTGTGTTCTATTGTGCTGAATGCAATCACTATTTTTTAACACTTGTAGTTGCCCTTTTCACAGCTGAAAGGCTGCTCTCCTGAGTGTTTGTACATGTGGGTTTTCAAGTTTCCTGCTTGACTACAGCAAAATTCACAAAAATTACACTTAAATGGTTTTTCTTGAGAGTGTGTTCTATTGTGCCTAGTCAAAGAACTTTTTGTGTAACATTTGTAGTCGCACTTATCACAGCTGAAAGGCCGCTCTCCTGAGTGTTTGTACATGTGGATTTTCAAATTAACTTTACGATTACAGCAAAAACCACAAACATTACACTGAAATGGTTTTTCTTGAGTGTGTGTTCTATTGTGCCTAGACAAAGAACTTTTTGTGTAATACCTGCAATCACACTTATCACAGCTGAAAGGCCGCTCTCCTGAGTGTTTGTACATGTGGGTTTTCAAGTTGGCTGCTTGACTACAGCAAAAATCACAAATCTTACATTCAAATGGTTTTTCTTGAGTGTGTGTTCTATTGTGCCGAATCAAATGACTTGTTTTATAACACCTGTAGTCGCACTTGTCACAGCTGAAAGGCCGCTCTCCTGAATGCTTGTACATGTGAATTTTCAAGTTTGCTGCTTGACTACAGCAAAAATCACAAACATTACACTTAAATGGTTTTTCTTGAGTGTGTATTCTATTGTGCTGAATTAAATTAGTTTTGAGGTGACAGTTGTAGTTGCACATGTCACACCTGAAAAGTCTTTCTTCAGAGCGTTCACACAAACGCTTTCTTGAATTTTTTTTGTGAAACTCCGAAGTTGTCTTGTTTTTAGACTCATAACCAAGTACATTTTCTTCCGATGAAACAATAAAGTGGACCTCTTTATGACTACATAATAAGGAATTATCAAATGCAGCATAACTACACACATTGCATTTAAATAGATGAGTAAACATGTGATTAGTTAATGTTTGTTTGTCACTTGTAGTGTAATTACATCGGTAACAATAGTACAACATATCTGACTCTGTAAATTCTTCCACGCATTTGAATATGTCTGTGTTAAATAACACACATTCCTCTTTAACGATGTCTTCATTTTCATTTTTAATCTCAACTTTGACTGACTCTTTTTTGATTTTTTTCAAATAATTTTCCTCATCGTTTTCTTTTTGCATTAATGCTTGGTGTTCTTTATCAATCTTGAGGTTGCATTCGTTACACGTAAGTGGGTTTTCATCAATGCTCAATTCCTACAATGTAATTAAAGTTTATAAATAATTCAGAAAGACGCTATACTTACTGCTTTAATGGGAAACGTCGACATCTTAGGAAGTATCGAATCGTAGCAGAGAGAAGGTAGTGGTGCTTCCTCTTTTATATTTTTAAAACAAATTTGACATTCCATTGTGGTATTTGGCATTATTAATGCACTAATCTAACAATATTGATGTTTATGTTATCTGTTTTGTATACAAATTTCGTAGTGATTGTTGTACCTGCAAATATACTTATTCGTATACAGGATGGTTCAGAAAATGTTTATATCGGGTGGTTATTTATTTATTCGTATGGTCCATTTTAAATATTGTATTGTGATGTAAGTGTTATGTATGGTACCCCCAAAAGGTCAGTATTAACCTGTATAGTGTGTACGAAACCTTGTGCATTTGTAGATTGGTTCGTATTGGCAAAGCATTTGTTTCAGGATTTACGAAATCTGAGGAAAACCACTAAAACTTACCCACCTTAGTATTTATGTGTAATAATATTAAGTGTATAAACGTTATCGAAAGTAAATAAGAGCATAAATTTTGATATAATCATCAATACGTTGATTTTAAGCTAGATTTTAAGTTAGTTTGTAATTCATTTTTTACTGTTTTTGCAAGTTTGAATAATCCTACTAGTCTGTAAAATAATTCAATTCAATTTCTTTTATTTATTCTTTGTAATTATATACATAAACAAAAGAGTCGATTTCTTACAACTAAAACCAAACTCCATACTGTTGGGGTTTCAGGATGGCCCCAAATTCATAAGTAATATTAGACATTTTATTTAACGTAATTCTTACAACTTGTAGCACACACGCCAGCCGATACCTCTACCACCGCTACTTTATTACCAACTTAAATCTAACTACTAAGCACGCTAAATTTAAATTTGAATCTACACGTTACAATTTTGGCCATCTTGACTTTTGATTGTCCTCAACAATGTCAATGAAATACATAAATAACAATAATAACAAAAATCAATATGGGCCTTAATACTACACATAATAGTACAGAATACATAAGTAAGTATAAGTATAATCATAATAATAATCATAATCCATAACGATGCAAAGTAACATAATTCAATCTAAACGTAATAAGATGAAAACAATTTTAAACAAATAATCATACATTTTCAAGATAAGTACTACCTTAACATAAACACACTTCAACATAAGTAACAATTTCAAAATTCTCATTAAAAGCTTCCATAAAATATCATAATTCATAAAATCACAAACTTTACTCTTAATTAAATCTGATTTCACGAAATTCATAATGTATATTTTCCGTAATAACCACTACTACTACCACAAATTTCATAACTTAATTCAATATCAATAAATTCATATTTCATAATTCTTATAAAGCTAAAATCATTAGAACACTGGTAAGGAAGGGGACAACATTGGGATTCGGGTTAAGCCATCTTTTCATTCGAGCAGCTTCAAAGGTGCCGTGGAATAGTTGCTGGGTTAACTGTAGGCCCTCGATGTCCAGTGGCGGCTCGTGGTCAATCATACTGGGAGGTCAAAAATTAATTTAAAAAATAGGCATACTTAAAAAAATATAAATAACTCAAATGCACCGCAAATTTTTATACAATCTACAATTTTGTTCAAAATATAGCGATTTTTCGAAACATTCTCATTAAAATCTCTAAGGGATTTTCTGTAAGCATTGTCTAGCTGTGTACGAATATCAACATTTCCTACGGTTGCAAAATTTACCGAGCATTTTATGTGTTCTGCAAACAAAACATGTTTTTTATTTCCTCTTTTAAATGTTTTAAATCTCTGACACCGGATTAGGACTATAGCGAGTCTGCGAGTCTTTAGAAAATAATAAACAAACAAAACAGTAAAATACATTTGATACTTCACAACCACATATCCAGTTAGCTAAATCGTACATTACCTTGCGAAAGTTTCGGTGAACATCTTTATTTTTGTCTTTGCTAGTTTTTCGTAAACTTAGTTCTGGCAAAGGACGACCATTTGCCTTGAACTCAACTAATTTTGTAAAATTAAGTTTGTTAGCACTTTTAGTTGTTTAATTTTCTGCACTACCGACATTTTCTATTATAGCGCATGCACACGCGAATCAAAAATAGTATTTTTACAAAACAACACAACAACAGTAAAACATATCAATATAAATTCTTAAATTGATTTAAAACACGCGAAAATCGAATCAAAAATTGAGCGTAATTGTACACCCTATACGAAGTCAACGTAAACTGCGGGATCCGGCTCATGACCCAAAGTTGATTATTGTTTCGGACGTTTGCGTTTATTCGGGTGCTGCACGTTTTCGAGTTTTTCCGGGTAGATCTAATTCAATGAGGACAATTCGCACCGCCAGCCCAAGGTTGAAGAGGATGAATTACGAACGACGGCCGATAAATTTTAAGTTATTGTACTTGCGACTTAATTACCTATTTTAATAAAACACGTAATAATGAATATTTTTTTATATATTGTCAAAATTTTTGGGAGGTCATTGACCAAATGACGATATGGACAAGCCGCCACTAGACTGAAACTTTGATTCACTCTCAGTTGTAGCTCTGCTGTAATAAGAAATTGGGTGGAAATAATTACGTTTTGTTTCTGCATCAAGATGCAACCAAAACCATGTGAACTAGCATCACAAAATAATTGCGTTTCTGCCATAGTATCATACATTTTCAAAATAGACTGCGAAATAAGTTTCTTAGTTAAATTATGCAAAAGTCTTGCGATCTTAGAAAAATCTTTAACAAATCTTTGGAAATAAGACACCAAACCGAGAAATTTGTGCATGTACGTTGCGAGGGACTGAATAATTTCGTATAGCTTTTATATGATCTTCACTTGGACTAATTCCCTCAAAACTTACAATACATCCTAAATAAGAAATAAACCGCCGCAAGAAATAACATTTTTCTAATTTCAACTCTAATTTGTTGGAAACTAATACTTCAAAAACCTCCTCCAAAACACGAAAATGTTCTTCTAATGATTCTGTTGCAATTAAAATGTCATCAATATATATAACAACCTTTTCTTGTTCTAATAAATTTCGGAAAGCAGTATTGATGTACCGAGTAAACATAGCAGGGCTGTTCTTAAGGCCAAAAGGCATGCGTAAGCATTCATATTGCCCGTCTTCTGTGACAAAATTTGTAAATTTTCTTGAATCTTCTGACTCAGTAACGTGGAAAAACGCATCCTTAAGATCTAACTTGGAATAAAATTTCTTACCTTTTAATTTGTCAAGTAAGTCTTGGAAGTAGTGTAGTAGTACCGTTTCTGGCTCACTTTTGGCGCAAAATTTGAATTTCGGTCGTCGTCGGCAATGTCCGGCAAGTTTCGTGAGTAAATCAAGATGGTGTCGTTAATGTTCGGTTGTCGTCGGAGCGTGCGCGTATGTTCGTGCGCAGTCGGTTGTTGTCGGCAAGCTTTGTGAGTAAAGGCAAGATGGCGCCAAGAATAAGATTCCGGATCGTTAGTCGTTGTCGGGTTCGTTTGGCAATGTTCGTGAGTAAATCAAGATGACGGCATGGAGCGCGGTCGTCAGCCGTCAATGTTCGGCAACGTTCGCAATAATTAGTGGGGGGTTGAGTTTGAAAATTTGAAGCATCAATTGTAAAGCATTTCTTGTTTAACATTCTAATGTATTGGATGTATATAAAATGCTCTTGCGAATTTGGTTTCGTTTATGAGCGTGTATTTTCGCTTGCATTTGGCAGTGGGCCGGATGAAAATATTTAATTCTAAGTAATGAAACATTTCATTCTTAACGTTCAATTAAATTTTAGGTGTATTTTGCTAATGCGAAATTGCTTTCGAAATATGATCGCGTATTAACGCTAAGGGTATAGATTGGACGTCATGCGTTATTACATATTAATAATGCATTAATACATATTTGGTGGTTTATTCAAAGATATAAAGCACACCATACGAAAATATGCAAAATTACAAATTTTGTTAGTTTTTTTAAAACACGTTTTTGGTCCAGGTATGAGAGACAATGTAATAAATAGAAAATGTTTTGACTTAATATGTATTTAAAATTGCAACTGCTACGAAAATATACAAAAGTACATAACGTACGTTCACAACGAACTTTCGTTGTTTTTAAAGATTTGTATAATTTGTAATGTGTTTTAATTTAAAAAAAGAAATAGTTTCTTATTAAACAAAAAATGGTGTTTTAAAAATAACATAATCCCGCTAACTATTAGTGGTGGGGGCAAATTTGAAAAAATTCAATTCGTATTTTAAAACATTTCTCGTTTGACATTTTAAGGACTTGGATGTGTAAAAACACGTTTGTCTACAAATTTGGTCAATAAAACTGGACCTGAAAACACTTTGCTCTACTAAACACATTTGTTGTTTAACAGAGAGTCTTTACACAATTAAACGTAGATACTTAAAAAATTGTGTAATTTATTCGTTTGTTTGAACATCTTGTACTAACGTTTTGATTTTTGGAATGTCCATTGCGTATGTAAGACTGATAACAAGAAACGTTTTTATTTATAGATATGCCGACAAATGACTCATACACAATGTAAAACGTTTGTTGTGCAGTTTTAAACGCGTAATTAAATCTAATAAAAAATCACTGTAAACTTAGTACTATATACAGATTTTCAGATTAAAAAGCCTACTTTTGTAAATCGTATGCCGTCTAGTAATAATTTTTCTGTCTAGCTGTACGCAAATGACCAACGTGTATACCCGTTGATTGAAATATTGGTAAAGATAGTGAACCTTACGGGATTATGCGACCCCGAAATTTGTTCTAAACATCAGAGGTCGGTAGTATCGCTTTGTGCTAAGAAAATACGTCAATTGTATTGTAGAATTTACAGAACAGTATTGCCGATAAATGTGAAATAGAAAACTGTAATTTTGCTGATAGTTTATGCTAAGGCACGACATTGTTGCCAATGCATCATGCCGTTGATTGAAATATTGGTGCATTGAGTCAATGTTGACAAACAAACAAAAACATGCGTTCTACAATATACAAGAATTTATTGATTTTTGTCGACGTACTAATTAAATGTGTGTCCTTTGTTATATATTTTTTTCTATTGTCTGTTAATTGTTCAATGTAATAATATTTATTTATATCTTTCTTACGTAAGGTTATAACAATGGTTATACCATCATGACAAACACATATATGTACAAAGATTGTATACATACACATGTGAATAAAGTTTATTATTATGAAAAAAAACCTGCAGATTTAAAAGTATTAATTTCGTAAAGAAATCGTTGAAAAACGTTCTCCCAAAAAAAACAATTTCTTTAAATACTTTTGAAAATTCCATACTCATATATTTATTACATTAACATCGTTTATCCGTTGAAAATGTTTTAAAATCTATTAGGCTTACGCAAGTAAATTTCTAAATTTTGGTCATTGAAATTAAAATTTTTAACATAACGCTAAACGCTATCCCTTTTTATGTTGGAACGAATGTTGAATTTTCTTATATTACAATCTAACGTACTCAACTGTTTGCATCTAAACAATATTATAACAAGCCTACTCATTTACTAAAGGTGTTGCTAAAAGTATGCAATTGTAGAATTTCTGACTAAGCCGATAAGGAATGTGACTCATAAACGATAATCCGGAAGACTCCTCGTAATACATTTGTTTCAATATCAACTTTAGGTGTACTTATATTTTAAGATATGATAAACGCATTAAAGAAGCATCTATGCAAAGCTTAATGATTATCTGCAGCAATTAGCAGTGCTGTGATGACGGGTCAATTAACAAGTAATACGGCGTTAGATACTGCATCTTTTTTAAAACAATTAACAACATTTTTGACTGTTTAAATAGTTTTTCAGTAAATGATCCGAATCCCTACAAGCGTGGTCTTTTAGTTTTTAAAGGCATGCCATGCGAAACGTTGAAACGTTCTGTACAATACTTCAATTCCATCAAGTTTTATGAGAACGGTGTAAAAAGAAAAAATATATACTGTATCGCAGGTTTCCAATGGACTATAAATTCAATTTTAAGTCTGTGGGAGGACTTAAAGGGAGAAGGAACTTTGTACTTTTTAACGTCACGAATAAATCAAGATCCTCTAGAACAGTCTAGAAAATGCTTTTTCAATGATTCGTGCTAGAGGAGGTTATAATGCCCAACCGTCTGCCCGCGAATTTAGGCTTGCATTACAACATAACATGCACATTCGCTTGCAAATACCAATAGAACAAGGGAATTGTGAAAAAGATAACGACGAGATACTATATGGTATAGATGAACAATTTAACACTAACTATGAGGAAGAGGATAACAAAATTGGGACAAATGAAAGTGTAGAAAATAATAAAACAAAGAGATCGTCTAGAACCTGTCTGGAGAACAAAATCAATGAAGACAATGTCGTAATTAATAGTTCTTTAGAATCTTGTTCAGTGTCGTATGTTGCGGGTTATTTAAGTCACTACATATATAAAAAGTACATTGTAATACGTGTAAGGAAATGCTAACAGTTAACGACTCAAGTGTTTTCAATGTGAACGAATCATTAATTCTATATAAAGATTACAGCAAATCTGATGGAATTAAATACTTACACAGACCATCACCCGAATTCTCAAAATTTGTGTTTTTTTATTGAAACTTTTTACTGAAGAATTTCATCTTTTTAAAACAGATTATGGTTTATTGGAAAAAATTAAACTCCGTATAAAAAAATGTCTCAACAGCAGTGTGAATTCATGGTTCAGAGAATGCGACACTCATAAACTGTTAATTATCGATCAGTTGGTTAAAATAAAACTATATCGAACCTTAAAGTGGGAGGCTAATAAACATATTTCTAATAGCTATAATTACAGTGATGTCACAAAACCACACCGTAAAATAAGAATATTATCTGCATAAATAAGTGTAAATGTTTGGATATGTTTTATGTATAGCATTGTATTAGGTACGTTATTATTTATGTGTAAATTGTTTGTAAATTATTACTATTATTTTAGATCAGTTGGAATTGTAATTTTTGAAACAATGTTTATAATTAATGAGCTATTTTACTTTAATTAAACTATTTTAATTCGAAACCATGATATTTTGATACAGTTTCAAAGAGTAAAATCCTAACTTTTTATCTCTACTAACAGATAACAAAGTGTCACTTTTCGTAAATTATTTTTTCCCTCGGGAAAAAGTGAGTACTATTTTTAACACCAAATTTCCCTCAATAATTTTCTAATTCTATTGTAATATGATTTTTCAATATTAAATCGTCATTTATTTCGTCACAGGTCACAGAAAAGAATAGTGTATTATACACGTATTATCCGCACCGCGTCGGGAGACAACACACCTCAAGCTAAAATCTAGTACTTTTATTTTTAGAAGTAATAGGAATAGGTTTTATTACCAAGTGAATTTAAATTTGAAGGTCTAGTGGAACCCACTTTCCCTAAAAAACACGGTAACTTGTTGCCTTTTGAATTGAAAAATTTGAAAACCAATTTTTATTTAAAATCCTTTTCAACTGAACACGTAAAAACAAGTAGATACAAAAACCAATAATTTTGCGTTTCTGAACTCTAGTGGTATTTCTCCCAGTATGTTCTACTTTATTCCTAACGAAGTTATTAAATGACAAACAAATGTCAACATTATTATTTGCAAGTTAAAAATAAAGTGCAAGCATAATTTGTAAAATAATTGTTTCTTATTTATCTAACACCGACCAAACCAAACTGTTTTAACAAATAACGCTTCGCATGTATTTTAGTAAATTATTAAAAAAACATTGTCATTAAAATCCAAGATATGTATCATCAATGGTATTATTCATAAATGAAAAATTCGTCACTTTTAATTACTAGTTAATACGTTTACTAAATATTTGAAAACGTTGCAACATTGTATTGACAAAAGTAAATTTTACGGATTGTATGTTGCGCCATTTTTACAACGGTGGAATAAATTGAACTATTCTATTTCAAGAATCGTACACATTATAACTTAGCGCTTCAGTACAGGTGAAAAAGTAAACAAAAACGCAACCCAACATGCATATGTGAATTGCATCCGTGATACAAGCAAATACAAGCGGTTGACTATCTTTACCAATATTTCAATCAACGGTATACCTCAATTATATCTTCGTAAATAACAACTTTTTATTCATCATTAACTAAACTATTCCGGGTTTTAATTTTAAATCTAGTTATCGGCTAGATTAATTAATCTAGCTAGACGATCTAAAAAGGACCCGGAACTCATTGGGTTTGTTATAAAACGTGAACGATGTGTTTTTTATTATGACAGTTTTGATGATTTACAGAAATTATACGCAATTTTTTTAGTTTGCAAAATTTTCTATAATTATGAAAGAGAACAACAGTTTAATAAGATAATTTGCGGGTTATCTTTGCTGGAATATAGATGCAACTTGCACTTGACTTATGAGGATATCTTGCATAAAACAATAAGGTAGGTGAATACAGTATGTCCAGGTTAAGAGACTATTGAGCTTTACTGTGCTATCAATAATGTTTTCGTGATTTTTTTTGCATCATGCCAGAGTTTAGGCCTCTAAGTAACAACTAGTACTGTTTGTTTGGATTTATCTTGCTTACTTTTGCTGGGAAAAGCATTTTAAAAACCATCTGTACTGGGCATATTGTATACCCTAGGTTGGTAATATGCCCAATAGTGTGAACTATAATATGTTTATTACTAAATCTGCAAAACATAAAAGTAAGACAACAAAAGCATCTTAAAATGTTTAAATATTAAACTTTATTAATAAAACCAAGTAAATAAACCAAAATAAACTAAATTAGTAGTAAATAATGAATAGTTAGTTACAATCTGGGCAAATAAATTGTTCTTTGTCAAATTTTGTCCAGCCAACACATTCTTCGTGCACATACACCAAGCATGTGCAACAAAGCCGCATATCTTTAATTTCCGCTCGAGCACATATTTTGCAAAACCAGTCCTGAACTTTCTCTTTATTGGTCTTCTTTGTCACCAAGCGAGGAGGTTTTGTAGCTTCTCCAGTTTATTTTCTTTGCCTTTTGCCTGTGTTTGGAATGTGGATTTGTCACTGTCCATTTTATCATTTTCTTTGTTTTCTCAGTTAAGAAGACATCCTTTTTACAACTATAGCCCTACTATTAATGGCTTTTTCTGTTTTTAGTTGTCTTTGCAACTTTTGCAGGTGTATCCAGCATTTCAGTAAAAGACATGAGTTTTTTCCTCAGTTGTCTTGTCTCTCTTTGAAACACAGTTTTCAGTTAAAATCGAGTTTTTTCGGCTTGATCAGCAATAGTTGTATCATTATGATCACTCTCAATTATCTCATCACAACTATCATCTGATGTTGATGTGTAGTCCCCTGAACTATCACTTGAAGATTCATCCCCAACATTCTTTGTTTTATAAAACGGTGTCTTGCGGTGAGCTTGCGTACGTGTTTCTTCTGGAGATTTATATGAACATCCTGGAGTAGGAGATTGGGTTGTTTGACGTGCAACAAAGATTCCACGCGAACTTGATTTTCAGTAGAAACTTGCTCAGTAAAGATACTTGGGGCAAAGGCTATTTCAGGAATAGCACCTGGATTGTATGGAAATATGCCCGTTGCAATAAATCCTGACTTAATGTTCGAAGGTGTCATTGCCTTATCCCAAACTATGGAAAATATCTCTCCAAATCTTTGTTTTGTGAGAGCACGATCTTTATATTTTGTCCAGAAGAGCAATACTTGTTCATCCCAATGATGTTCAAAGGATCGGAAAACCGATTTGTCCATTGGTTGGAGTTCATGAGTCGTGTTGCTCGGAAGGCATAAAGAGTAATATTATGTTTATTAGCAGCATCAACAATTGAATGATCTAAATGACAGGATGCTCCATCAAATATAAGCAAACAAGTGCCTTCCAATTTGTACTTTGCTAAGTGTTCCAACCAAATAACAAATGTATCTACATTCATACTACCCTTTGGCGTCATCAATGCCAAAGTACCATGAGGAAGATTGTCCTTCCATTCAGGTTTCATACGTCGTCCTTTAAACAAAACAGTTGGAGGAATCGCGGCCCCGTTAGCATTTGCACATGCAACAATAGTAACGTTTTCTCCATGTTCTGGAGCTACTAAATGTACTCTCTTCGCTCCTCTCTTGGCTAGCACTGCCTGCTGGTGATGAAGTGTAAGCCTACAGCCTTTCTCGTCAACATTGAAAATTCTTTCAGGTTTATCCATTAAATCCAAATCTTCAAGCACAGTTTTCAATTTCCCAAAATAGTCCTCAACTATAAATTTATTTAATTTTTGAGCACGAGCTGGGTTCATGCTCTGCGCCTTCCTTACTGAGATTTCTGGATGTCTTTCCATAAATCCTTTTAGCCAATAACGCCCAGCCATGTTTTTTCTTTTGAGAACGGATGGGGTAAAGTGTTTTCTTCACAATATTTGAATACGCATTTTCTTAAAATCTTGTTGGTAATTGGATATCCAACTTCGGCTAATCTTACAATTCTTCTTGATAATTCTCTCTCTTGGTCGTCATTTAAAGTAGTTTTCTTTCCCATTCTAACCTTCTCACTAATATTATTATCCAAATATCGCTTTAAAGTTCGTCTTGAAATGTTGTATCTTGCAGATGCGGCATTTTTAGATAGACCATTTCTGATTGCGGTAATTGCCTCTTCCAATTGTTCGTTACTCCACTGAGACCGGATTCCTTTATTTCTGGCTTTTGGCATTATATCTAGAATAGAAGAAAGATTAAAGTTATAAAATAGTATTTGTTAGCAATATGCCCATGGGCACATTGCCAACACCGACGGTGAGCGTATTGTCAACGATCACTTTAGGTAACATATCTTTATTTATCAAATATGAGTATATTGTTATTATTATAATCTTACCTTTATTTGAAGTCAATTTGATGTAGATAAACACCACTTAAGAGTTATTTTTTTAAAATTAGTTTAATTGCCTAAATAACGTAAAGAAATTATATCTATTTTTACAATATTAATGTTTAAAACTACACACATCCAAAACCGCCGAATTTAACTCGCAACTTATACTGAAACCATTGAGAATGCGTCTCAAGAGTACAAGTACAACGACTGGCACGCTATTCTGGTGGTATTTTTGTCAACTTCCGGAATAATCATCATGGGCATATTGACAACATGGGCATATTGTATTCATCTACCTTAAGTCATTTTGTTTAATTTATTAATCCCGACAGTTTTATTTTTTCCCATCATTTCACTAGATGGCGTACATTATATTACTTATATAATAACTTTAAAACAACCTCTAAATAACGCACATTTATTTTCAAAAATTACAAAAACGTAATTAAATTTAATAAAAATGCACTGTAAACTTATTTCTATATACAGCAATACCTCAAATAACCATTTAATTTTCGGATGGTAATATAATTAACTAAAATGAATAATTACTGTCTTATACCAAAAAATTAATAACATGTTTAGATTCTTTAATTAATCGGAATAATATCACCAAATCGATAATATTAAAAACTAAACTAGTAAACTATCAACTTCAAAAGCAGTTTACAATAACACGGTTTTGGGATTGATATACATTATCAGTTCTATGTTTTAGATTATTCGAACATTTCAATTAAAAGAAATTGGTTCAGTAACGTTTAGGCTTCTGAGTAACTCTCCTTCTAAGTCTCTTCGTAGTAAATGTTATTATAAATTCGTACAAGGAATCAAAATTAATTACATAATTATTTTCACCTATTTACTGTTATCTTCATCACTTATTCATTCATCTGATGAACCAGTGTTCACCACTAATGCCATATTTCAACCACTTCATCTAATAGAGCATCACGTAGGGGAAACCGGGGCAGGTTGTCACACGGGTTGGTTGTCACAAAGGTCAATGCTCAGCCGCTGTTGCCACCTGGCACCCGTGACGAATGCCAGCCATTGTTCAAATCAATACGCGTGTGTGTAATTCTTTAAACGTGTCCTTTTACAATCCTCTAGATTTTATTGACATTTTTGTGATTTTGATGTCGTAAGTATTACTTTTAAACTCTGTTTATTTCTCGTTTCATTAATTTTTATCAGTGTTTCAAATATTTCTCATTGATTCAATAACTTTGCATGATGTTACTAGATATAAAATTTGAGGTTAGGTTAGATTGTAGGCTATCCTATTCCCGCCAAATTAAGTTTTGTCTAAAATAACAGTTCGGGGTAGGTTGTCACAAAAACAATTTGTTCAAGTTCTTTTCTCGTTTGTTTCAGATAAAGGATGGTTAGAAACTTAAAAAAAGACAGAACGAGGGGAAACTCCTGCAGCCGTTATGCTTGCGGCAGTAAGAAGAGTTAAAAGGGCGGGACTTTCAATTCGTGAAGCTGCTCGTGAAAATAATATCAACTATCGAACTTTGGCTAGATATTGTAAAAAATTTCTCAAGACGAAATTGAAGATGCGAATAGAGTTCTTCCTTCCATGCACGTGGGTTACTATCCAAACAGGAAAATTTTTTCTGATGAAGACGAGACGAAATTAGCTGATTATATAGTCCAAGCTTCGGAGGCTTACTATGGTTTAACGCCAAAGGAAATCAAAACTCTCGCTTACAGTCTTTGCATTGCCAATTCCATTCCAAGTCCTAAATCTTGGACCGAAAATAAGTGCGCTGGTGACGATTGGTTTGCTGATTTTATGAAGAGGCACAATACTCTTTCTCTAAGAAAACCTGAAGCAACCAGTTTAGCAAGAGCGACAAGCTTCAACCGAACGAATGTGAAATCTTTTTCACAAATTTGGCAACGGTGCTCGGAAGACATAATTTTGAACCTCATCAAATTTGGAACATGGACGAAAGTGGGGCTACTTCGGTTCAAAGACCTGATAGGATTGTTGCTCGTAAAGGAATCAAACAAATTGGTGCATTAGTTTCTGCTGAAAGGGGTACGCTCGTAACTTTGGCTTCAGCTGTCTCTGCGACTGGAAATCATATCCCACCATTCTTTGTTTTTCCAAGAGTCAAATTTCATAAACATTTCATAGATCGTGCACCTCCAGGTTCTGATGGAACTGCAAATAAATCTGGGTGGATGCAGGAAGGCGATTTCTACCTATTTTTACAACATTTTCATAAGCACGTGAACAGCACACCTGAGAGACCATGTCTGCTTCTTCTTGATAATCATGGTTCCCACCTCAGCGTAGAAGGGCTCAACTTTGCTAAAAGTAATGGAATCGTTATGCTAACCTTTCCCCACACTGTTCGCACAAACTGCAGCCCCTCGATCGTACTGTTTTCGGACCACTTAAGAAATATTTTAACTCAGCTTGTGACGCTTGGATGCTGAACAACCGTGGAAAAACTATGACAATCTATGAGATTCCACAACTCATTGGTCGCGCATATCCACTTGCAATGACTCCATCCAATATCACATCAGGATTCCGGTGCACGGGAATATGCCCAATCAATCGTGACATTTTTACTGATTTCGATTTTGCACCAAGCAATGTCACTGACAGAGAGCTGCCTCCAAACCGGTTTCCAGAGCAGCATGAAAACCAGCTTCCAGAGCAGCCTCAAAACCAGTTTCCAGAGCAGCTTGAAAACCAGCTTCCAGAGCAGCCTCAAAACCAGCTTCCAGAGGAGCCTCAACCCGGGACTAGCAAACCACGTAAGTCACCGATTGAAGTGAGACCTTTGCCGAAAGCTGGAGCTAGAAAAGTCACCAACAGAAACAACAGCCGAAAAAGAGAAACAGCAATTTTAACAGATACGCCGGTCAAAAGAAAACTGGAAGAACAGGCTGAAAAAGCAAAGCAAAAAAAATGAAGAAAATTCTTTTTAAAGGTAGGCCTACTGCAGAAAGAAATGACATGCAGAAAAACAAGAAACGAATCACAAAGAAGAAAGACAATCAAGATTTGAGCAGCGAAGACGATGATGAAGACTGTTTTTGTATAGTTTGTTTAGAGGCGTTTTCTAACAGCAAATCAAGATAAAAGTGGATCCAGTGTGTAGAATGCAGAAATTGGGCTCATGAATTATGTACCCCGGGATGTGTTTTTATACTTGTCATAACTGTGAAAGTGCAAGCGAAAGTGACTGATGAATTTTTGACTCTTAAATATTCACTTAAGTGTTTCTTTACTTAATTTACCTTACTGTTTTCAATACGTACATTTTATTCCTTTTGTAGCCTACCTTGATTAAAGTAGTATGTATTGACAATTTTTTGACATTTTTCGTTCTTAATAGATCGTATCTACAATTTTTGAAAAATTTAAAATGTCATTTTTATCCATTTAAATAACCCGTGCCAACCAACCCCGAGTCATGTGACAACCAACCCAGGGTCGGGGTAGGTTGTCACAAAAATCGGCTCAGACAGTTTTTGTTGTTGTAAAGAACCCTTTAAAGTTATAGTCTTAAAACTTGGAAAAACAAAGTAAAGGATAAATAAACTAAAAGATAGGCTATTGACAAAAACAGTAAATGTTAACTCGGCCTCTCCAAAAAATAAAAAGCAAATTTTGTGACAACCTGCCCCGGTCTCCCCTACCCACATTTCATTAGCTAATCGATTGACATGATTGCAATGTTTCTCCCAACCTGATTTCACAAATCCGTATTATCCACCTGCGTGAACAATAATGTGCGGTACACACCAGGTTTGTCTTAGAATTGCCAGCACTTGGTATCTCCATAAGAAGGGTGAATGTAAGTTTGGCGTAAGTACGTAACTGGCTTCTTCATTACAACCAAAGCATCAAACTTCTGTAAATAATGAGAACTCCAAGCTACAACATCATTGCGCTCCATTTTAACAATTGGTATTCTTTGTATTTAAACTCTATTTTAAACAATGCTTTTCGAACAGTATTTGGACCAACTTTGTAGTTAACTTTATCGTGTATTTTCTGAACTAATATGTTCATCGTTGGTACTTTATACAATCTAAACTTGATGAACAGTTCGTTTCAAAACGCCAAAATCAAAATCATCCAAAACAATTTTGTTGGAATCACCACTCAATTTCTCATTCGACGGAGAATTTAATATTCCACTTTTAGCTTTTCGAGTTTCATTTCTGATAACAACATTAATTATTTACAAATTCAGCTGTTACGTATCACAAATTTACCTTATTTGCTTTACAAAAACTGATTGATTTCCCAGTTGTAGCTGTAGCTAATGGATTCTTTTAGTTTGCCAGGCAAAGATAATGTTAGTGTGTATGTCTATAAGTTAACATGAATAAGATACACAATGCGCGCGTCTCATGATTTAGTAATTTTAAACTCTCATGTTGTCACTGCTGCCATTATTAGCAGGCCTGACTGTCAAATTCGTCAAATCATTTGTCAACTATATTGATAAAAAGTATTTCTTATTTAAGGTTAAGTTTTTGACGGTTTTGTGGTTTTGACATGAGTAACCTGGTTGTCGCCCCTCCAACAGCAACAGGTGACGAACCAATACCGACACAGCTGTACCAAATTGAGCAATTATTTAAAAATCACACTAAATTTGCTTACCGTTACAATATCGCAGTAAGAAGAGTTTTGAAAAACACTGTTTTTTTTATAAAGATGAATAAACGGAAAAACTGGAAGAACCAAAACTTCCAATTGATAAGTAAAATTTCTGTCAAAGACTGTATCAGCTGTTATTGCTTAATTGCGATTGGACTAATGTTTTGCCACCACAAATTTTTAAATGTAGTCAAGTGTTTTCCGTGTTATTTAGTGAATGATAAAATAAGTAATAAAATAAAAAAAAATATTTAGTGTTCTAAATCGCAATCCGTTAAATTTGAATTCTGTGTCTACGACAATAGAATTTTAGTGTTTGTTGTTCACATACAAATATTATTACAAACTCAAAATCTTGCTTAATTCTTAAGATTACGGAAGCACTGTTTCAACAAGTATTTTGCTGATATATTGATTGATGTTAGGATATTGTTGACCGGTAACGTATGTGACATATAAATCCTACATTTTAGGACATAATAAGCAGATTTAGATTTTTATAGTTTATTTGTTTATTCGTATGGTACATTTTTAATAATGTATTGTGATGTAAGTGTTATGTATGGTGCCCCAGAAGATCCGTATAAACCTGTATAGTGTAGTGACGAAAGCGTGTGCAATTCTAGATTAGTTCGTCTTTTGCTTCAAGGTTTAGGAAAACCGCTAAAACCTAAACATGACAACTCTTACCCACTATTATGTAATACTATTAGTTAAGTGTGTAAACATTATAGAATGTAAATAAAAAAAACATAAAATATAAAAGCACAATTATTGCATGACGACATATAATGGACCAGTTCAAGCGCCAGTCACGACAATGACAAAAAAATAGTACGTTGACATTAATCACGGTCGCTATCATAGAGGATTTGATGAATTCATTTACTCCTGACCAACTAAAGTTTACACTACAGCTGTATGACATTTGAACAGCTCTACATACAGCTTTTATACAGCTCTGTACAAAACCGGTACAAAACCTGTACAAGACCAGTACAAGACCTGTACAAAACCTGTACAAAACCTGTACAAAACCTATACAAAACCTGTACCTTTATAAACAGACCTGCACTTGTATAAACAGACCTGTACCGGGAGATGTAAATATAGCTCTAATAAGAACTGTATAAAATAGGTATAAATACAGGTAAACATTTTTATAATCAATTTGTGTGAGTTTGACATCTGAAGGAAGTGGTATAATCTGATAGATATGAATTCGAAAGAAATTGAATTAAAACGTAAATATAATATGTTAAGAGAAAATAGTTTTACGGCGGAAAAGTCATTTGCCGATATGTATAAGCCAAACAGAAAACAGCTAAAATATCAAAAAAAAATTTACGTAATTGATCATGATGACTACAATCTACAAAAAAAAATTTAAAATGATCATCAACTTCATACTCAAATAACGTGATAAGTCATATTTAAAAAGAAGTATGCTAGATGGAACAAATAAGTTCAACCTTTAGAAACATTTGAAGAAAATTCCCCAACATTTCCAAATAAATCAGTTCAACCTTCAGCCAATCCAATTATTTTCGAATGTCTGATTTAGCAAGTTTGAAACACTGCCAGAACATGGGTTGCACAATCATTTTGTTGGAAATAAATGGAGAGTCAATAATCAAGAGATATTGAAATTATAATTACAGATTTGGGCATTTGGAATCAAGCAAAAAATATTGGTATGCTTCACTAAATTTGATTATTTAAAATATCCAGATAGTGAGTGCACGTCCGACCCTTAGGTACATAAAGGAAAGGGATCAAAAGCAAACTCTCTGGTCCTGGTAAAAAGCAACGTTTCTAAAATAATAATAATAAAAATTGACTGTAAACTTATTTTTAATTCAACAATACCTCTCAATTAATCATTAAGATAAATTATTATTCATAATTGGTTTTATTTCTTATCGTATTTTTAAAAAGTATGATTTGACTTGTGAGGATATCTTTGCCTAAAACAAGAATTTTTTATTTAGTACATATGTTTTTCTTTTAGATGTACTACATCTGAACTTAGCAAATACAGGTAATCTGTTTTTAAATTAGTGTTTTAATTTTAACTTTAGCTTATACAGGGTGTCCCACCGGGAACGCCATCAATAGATTATAGAAAAACTGTACATGGGAAAAATTTGAAAATTTGGTAGTATACTAACATCGACGGGGGCAGTTCCGTTAAAATATTTTCAAGATGGTGACACTTTCGGTTATGCCGGAAGTATGTGTCAAGTTGCTTATTTTAAATGAAACATCCTCTATATTATTCTATTTTTGGATTTTGCATAAAATTATAGACACATTTTGTGTATAATGTCCTATACCTAAGTCTAACTGTTTTGGACTTATTTTAAATTTTATGTCAAAAATGACGTTTTCAGGCCTAAACAAAATTATAAAATTTTTCTATACTAATGCCTTTATTATTTAATTGAAATAGGTTTCCTTGTAGCAAGGGACCTATTTTAGTGGGCTATGTTGATATTTTGATAATAAATTAATACAGGGCGATCAAAAAAGGATTAAAATTAAATTCAAAAACACGTCAAAAGTCATTTTTTTTAAATGCAAGCACCATGTTTTTATAGCTTTATTTTATTTAGCATCAAAAATAAGGTTGACTTTGTACAAGGTTGTCTATTCAAAAAATTCATGGTTTTCGAAATATTGGCAATTTAACTTTTTTTTTGTTGCACAAATGCTATTGTATTTCTTTTAATATGAATGGTTATTTCTAGTTGGCCATGATGGCGTTAGAAAACAATCATCTGTCAAGGATATGTCAAACTGTGTGTATCAAACTAAGAAATGCCAACAGTTAACTGTACCGACTGTGAGTGTTAAAGTGCATATCGTTATCAAAGCGATAACTTGAAACACACGTGTGTCGATAAAGCCAAGTAATTACTTGTACAGTATTACACACGCAACGAAAGAACACCTGGCTTTATCGACACACGTGTGTTTCAAGCATTTAAAGTTATCGCTTTGGTAACGATATGCACTTTAACACTCACAGTCGGTACAGTTAACTGTAACACATGTTCTTAATATAACTTTATCACATTGTCCATAAATAATAAATAAATTTAAGTAATCTTCGTTTGTATAATTTAAGCGTCCCGGCATGATTATTGAAAATTTTTAACAGTTTGACATATCCTTGACAGATGATTGTTTTCTAACGCCATCATGGCCAACTAGGAATAACCATTCATATTAAAAGAAATACAATAACAAAAAAAGTTAAATTGCCAATATTTCGAAAACCATGAATTTTTTGAATAGACAACCTTGTACAAAGTCAACCTTATTTTTGATGCTAAATAAAATAAAGCTATAAAAACATGGTGCTTGCATTTTAAAAAATGACTTTTGACGTGTTTTGAATTTAATTTTAATCCTTTTTTTTGATCGCCTTGTATGAATTTATTATCAAAATATCGACATAGCCCACTAAAATAGGTCCCTTGCTACAAGGAAACCAATTTCAATTAAATAATAAAGGCATTAGTATAGAAAAATTTTATAATTTTGTTTAGGCCTGAAAACGTCATTTTTGACATAAAATTTAAAATAAGTCCAAAACAGTTAGACTTAGGTATAGGACATTATACACAAAATGTGTCTAGAATTTTGAGCAAAATTTAAAAATAGAATAATATATAGGGTATTCTATTTAAAATAAGCAAGTTGACACATACATCCGGTATAACCGGAAGTTTTACCATCTTGAAAATATTTTAGCGGAACTGCCCCCGTCAATGTTAGTATACTACCAAATTTTCAAATTTTTCCCATCTACAGTTTTTCTATAATCTATCGATGGCGTTCCCGGTGGGACACCCTGTATAGTAATTGTCGTGCGCATTTCAGCTATACTTGCCTTCTTTTACACTGTATACCTAAACGGTTCAACAATGATTTAAAAAAAGACATTCACTTTCCAAATCAATTGGATACACATTTAGCCTGTGTTTAACATGAAACAAGAAAACAGAAGCAGGTCTGTGTAATGTATACATAATATGTTTCAATACAATTTTTGAAGTTCTATTAAGTTACTTCATATCAATAAGTTTTGCACACCTAATGTATTCGCATTAAGTAACCTTATCGACAGATGATTCATATCATTATCCTTCATTCTATAGAATTCAATATAGGTTAAAAAACAATTCTCTCGATCTGATCTGAAACCCACAGACACAGTTCACTACCTACTCCTAATAGCACGTTTCAGTCAAAGCGATGTAAGAGAAAAAAGTTCCGCCCTAGTGCTATCTTTTTCTGTCAGTTTTACCAACACGAATCCTCTAAAATACTCTAAATTTTAAATTATCACCAAAAATCAACACAAGCCAAGCTAACCTTAAAATTTTTAATTATTCGTTTGAGTTTTGTGTTTGGGTTAGTTCTGCGTGGTTTTTATCTTCTTTTGATCGTTTTGCTGCTTTTTTTACAAACAGTCTTTTTCAAGACTAAATTGTTTACTATTACATATCAACATGGCTACAGAAAAGGTTAATAATCTGTGGCTTGGGTTGACTTTTGGTGATAATTTAAAATTCAGAGTATTTTTGAAGGTTCGTGTTGGTAAAACTGATAGAAAAAGATAACACTAGGACGGAACTTTTTTCTCTTACATCGCTTTGACTGAAACGTGCTATTGAGAACATTGTTCGGTATTGAAAGCAAAGGTCATTACATTCTACAAGTCTGTTTATTCAGGTACAGGTCTGTTTATACAGGTACAGAAAACATTCTCAGTTGATTTGGTTAATTGTTGACAAATTGCCACAGCTTCACAGTTTATACAGGGTGTTTCCTAAGTAATCTAAAATATTGTAGTAGGCGCTTCGTCACTCAATTTTAAGACGAAAAATTCTTATAAACATGTGTGATAAGTCTTGTCGTTAATGAGATACAGGGTGTTGAACTTTTTGTAATAAATGAGCTCTGACTGAAAATAAAATTTATGTTTCCTGGTGACGCTACTAGTTTTTAGAAGTAAGACGAAACAACATGTTTATTCTAAGTGACCTTTGGAACAATTAACTGTAACGACTTGTGTGCGTTAAAGTGCACGGCGCCATCTAAAAGCGATGGTTTTAATGCTTAAAACAACACGTGAGTCGATAAAGTCACAAGTCCTTACAGTTAACTGTTGGAATTTACTTAGTTTATACTATTTACACGTGTCCATTTTAACACGAGATGTCGCAAGACACACATTTTATTTTGGAACAATGTTGACAAATCATGTGTCAAATATAAAAATCAACACCAAAAACGATTAAGAAATTTTTATCATACGGAATTTTTGTTAAGTTAACATCGATGCCTGCGTTTACTAATTCTGAAATGGCTAATATGAACTTTTTGTATGCATGAGCGAATGGTTATGCCTTAGAGGCTAGACGGATGTATGCCTAGCCATATCCCAATAATCGTTTACCATGTTGTAATGCGTTTACTAAGATACATATTCGTCTACAAGAAACTGGAACTTTTACTAAATCAAAGAATATTATTGGACGACCCAGAAATCTGAGAACACCACAATTGGAAAACTAGATTCTTCAAATTATTGACCAACATCCAGAAACGAGTCTAGAATAATTGCTGATGAAGTAAATGTTAATGACAGAACTGTTTGGAATATTCTAAAAAATAATTTATTGTATCCATATCATGTTCAATTTGATAGCTGCTGACTACCCGCTCCGTATACAATATTGCCAATGGATTTTAAATAAAATCGCAAACAATCCCAATTTTGTTTGCCAATATTCTGTTTACGAATGAAGCCAACTTTTCAAGAAATGGATTATGAATTTTCCTTATAACCACATATGGGCAGATGTAAATCCACATGCTGTAAGTGAAAAACGATTCCAACAAACATTTTCGGTCAATGTTTGGTACGGCATCATCGAAGACTATTTAATAGGACCTTTTTCCTTCCTTCGCGGTTGACCGTGAAACATATCTTCATTTTCTAGAAAATGAACTTGCAGTTCTTTTAGAAAATGTACCTCTTATTATAAGAAGGCGCATATGGTTCGTGCATGACGGTGCCCCTCTACATTTTTTAGTGGTTGTACGCGAGTTTTTAAATAACGTTTTTTCAGACTATTGGATAGAACGAGGATCTCCACACATGTGGCCCCCTAAGTCACCTGTACTCAATCCTCTGGATTTTTGTGTGAAAGTATTCGGCAATCCATTAGACATTTTGAACATATGCTCTGAAATGTACTATTTTTTCTTTACGTTTAATACATGTTGTTGCTTCTAATACAATAATAACACAATTCAATACCCTGTATCTCATTAACGACAAGACTTATCACACATGCTTATAAGAAATTTTCGTCTTAAAATTGAGTGACGATGCACCCACTACCATATTTTAGATTACTTAGGAAACGCCCTGTATAGTTAAAGTTTGCAAAATAATACGAAAACGAATAAAAAAAACTTTTTCGGAAATCGTCACTAAAGTAACAAAAACTGACACTAAATTATAGAATAATTTTTAAGTTCACATTGTTGCTGGTGGAGATGTGCAAAATGTAGGTAAATTTTAGAATCGCGCATGCGATGCAAACTTTGTCGTATAAATGAAAACAAGTAATTACTTCTTAAACAACGTCAAAAAATGTCTGATTTTGTTAAAAAATGTAACATGTACCTCGGTACTAAAGTTCTTTTCATGGGTCACTATTAATTACTTTTTTTGAATCGATTTGGTACATATGGTTTCTATGTGATGAGGGTGATTGTTTTAATACAATTAAAAGTACAATTCACAAAATTATTTAATTTTTTGAAGAGATTAAAGTTTTTTGTTTTGTTTTGGTGGCCCCTAGGTGGAGGTTTTGGAACAAAGGATGGTTCTTTGTTGTCACCCCAATAATCCATTGCTGGTTGCTCCGGTACCTTTGGAGGTCTATTATGGTTTATTTACTGCAATCATATATATATATATATATACAATATATATATATATATATATATATATATATATATATATATTAGCAACTTTGCCGATGAGTCCCAAAAGGACGAAACAGCTGTCGGGTGATTCTCAGTGTTTGTTTGCTATTGTACAACCTCTTGCGTACTTTACTGCAGGCGATTCGAAATTTTTATACTTGCCAACTGTTAGGTTGGCTATAATTATTGATGAATCGACTATGTAACTGCTTTACATACCTGTCGGCAAAGTTGCTAACATTTTCGTACGTGAACGCTTTCACGAGTCGACACTAGATGTCGAAAAACTTATCATTTATATATATATATATATATTAAAATCTGTCAAGGTAGTGCCACCCTGGTGGGTGTCCGTCCGTCCACACGGTTCTCGACTCGAGTTTGTTTCGATTCATTACTGTAACGCACAGCTTCAACTCATATGCTTATCGCATTGTCAATTTCTAGTTTTAACCTACAATTTTGGTTACTTGAAGATGAAACTAATTTCCTATGTTAATATTTTTCATTCAAACAAAATCAAATCGAATTGAAAATATTTAAATTTTTTATGATCTTTTGATCGGAAAGACAAGCTTAAAGTAAGTTTTTGATTTTGTTTTAGTTTGGTGTTACTGTGATGCTAAATGCTTATTACCAATTATTAACATCAATTTTTTAAACAATTATTAAATTAAAAATAAAAGATTTTAATAATTAAAACAATTAATTTATGCTGACTAATTTAATAAGTGATCATCCTTTCTCTACAAAACAAGCATAAATTGTTTTATATGATGCAATATCAAACCAGTAAAATTTTTAATGATAAATCAGTCTATTTTAAACGTTAACTTTAAGAGTTGATTTAAAAAAACACATTGATAAATAAAAACGTCCAAGTTATTAATAACATTTTTCCTTTAGGAGGGTTTATATTTTGCTAATTTTATTTATTAAAACAGATGTAAGTAATTGTTCAGTTGTCTTAATTCTGTTCTGAAACCGCATTTTGTCTACTAAATAATAATTCCGACTGTTTTCTTCAAATAATATTTAATAACTTTCTTAATAAATCGCACATGTTTATAATTCTTAACCATTATCACTGACAATTTTTTCTATTTTTTGCGTCTTCTTTAAAAATTATGATTTTAAATGCTTGTCACCCTCGCTTTTCACAATACTTTGCATTGTTTTTGTCTTGGTGTGCACTTTCTCGCTAAAAGGCACGTGTTTATATTTGATCATAGTCACTGACTGTGCACACTTTTTATTCATAAATGGGTTCATTTTTTAGCGTCTTTTAAAAAGTATAATGTCAAATGTTTTTCACCTTGAGATTTGATATCTTGCAGAGAACACATAAGGCATACTTGATTTTCTAAGTCAGTTTCTCATTTACAATTTGGACACGCAAATTTTATTGATACTGGCATCATAACCTTATAACTATCAAAGATTATTTAAATAATATTAAATGTTACATATATTTTATAGAATAAAATAAAAAATGAGTTAAGAAAAGTGAAAATCTTTCATAAGAACTTCTTTAATGATTTCATATATAGCTTTAATCTTAACTTATAAATTTTGCTTAATTGCTTTTTCTCTTTGTTCATTCTTCGACAAATTCAAGGTTAATTGTTGTACCAACAGCTCCTTTACTAACGATATAGAAAATTAGAATATGCCAGTCCTATGGTCTCCTTATCATAAACTACACATAAACCTAATTCAACACCGATTGGCACATTGGCACCGAATTGTAGTTGTAGCTTTTCTATGCAGTTTAATACTATCGACTTCAATTTGTCACCTTTACATATCGTATTTGTAAAGATGTAGCACAAGGGTTGTTTAACTTTTTATATATAACTCTAACCATGATCACGTAGCAGTTTAAACTGGCAAAAAATTTAAAACCTATATAATATTAGTGAAAATTGTTTGTATTCCTCTGTATATCTCCTGCTTCTTAGTGGTTTATTTTTTAAGTCCACTTGGACTGTCATAATTTGTGCTCTGTTTTCGGGAAGTAATCGTTGGAAGATGTTAACTTCAATTGAAGTGCTTTCTTTTCACGTTGCAATTTAATAATGTTCCTCCATAATTTTCTTTACCTAAGAGTATTTGAGCTGCAAGCTTGAGTAGTTTTAGCTAGAGATATTAACGGGCATTTATTGCTTCGCCAATATACCTTGCATCATTTGAATATAGGGTTTCAGAAATTGACACTTGTAATTCATTTAGGAATGGCAAGTGTTCGCCACATACTCGTTAAGCTTTTAGAGTCGACATTTTTATGCAACAGATCGGACCTTCCAGATTCTGTTAACCATTCAAAACACCTACAACCAAATGTTTGTAATTTACTTAAAATTCCTGATGTAACTTAACTCGCCTGGTTAAATCTCCTTTGGGAAACCTGAAAAACTGATTCTACCATCATATTTAATAAATAAATAAATTCAGGTTATGTATTTGCGGTTATGGGATGGGGAGCGAATTTTAAACTAATGGCATTTTTTATTCAAATAATTTTATCGTGTTAGGTAATTTTAAGCAGCAAATACGTTAGAGATAATCTCCTGGATATACAAAATTATGTTTCACTCGTTTTTGTTAAGCAACTATTCTTAGATTCTCAAAAAATTGAAATTGTCCATTATTAACCTAGGTCAACAATAGAAAAAATTATTAACCACTAATAGTGAAATTCAACTTTTCAGTTGGCTAGGAGACGCAATAATTGTCCACTTCACAGCTAGTAGTGGAAAAATGTTATTTAACTAATAAATGGTGCATCTTTACAATTGAGTTTTGTTTCATTATCAAGTCCACCAGCTTTGTTTGTTTTTTTTTTAAATAAATTAGACTCAGATGTCGTTCGTGACCTAAGTAGTATTAATTTTAACAACGCCATCTTGATTTACTCACGAAACTTGCCGACGACGACCGAAATTCAAATTTCGCGCCAATAGTTACCCAGAACCCTCATCATATAACTACTTATGACAAGTTCAAAAATACTATTTGTATTCCTAGACACAATAAATAATTGATTGATTCCTTTCGAAACAGATTCGTAAAAAATTAATTTTTTTACAATGTCATCTTTTGTGGCGCTTTCATTCACTTCTTTCAATTTATCTATCAAAAGATTATACGCAGCATTTTTCAACTGTTTATCACAGTATTCCTTGGACTTTATTTTCCAAAGGCAGGGATTATTATAAATGTCAATAAACTCTGTGAGGCACTGCTGTCCTTTTTGTTTGTTAGCCATTTCACTATTATAAATTGGTACAACACGGTGTTTAGTGAATCAAAAACAACACCAGACTTAGACTCGGCACATGTATGCATTTACATGCTCATTCCTACCTTCGCATTTGCTAGGAAAATCAAACCAAATCTGATTTCTTCGCACCGTTTACCATTTACACGTTGGAACTTTTTCGCGAGCCTGAACCTGTTCAGTTTGACCTTTGTACCAAACTGCGTGTGTAAATGGCGCTTTAGTTTAGTTCTAAATTAGACAACTATTACTTTAAATTGACGTTTTTAAATGCAGCCTTAAACGGTTTTTCTATTATACCTACAGAAAGAACTTTTTGTGTAACACCTGTAATCACACTTATCAGAGTTGAAAGACCGTTCTCCTTAGTGTTTGAATATGTGGGTTATCAAACTACTTGCATAATTACTGCAAAAATTACAAACATGACAATTAAAAGTGTGTCCTATTGTGCTCAATGAAATTACTTTTTTATAACAATTGTAGTTTCACTTATCACAGCTGAAAGGCTGCTCTACAGAGTGTTTGTACATGTGGGTTTTCAAGTTTCCTGCTTGACTAGAGCAAAAATCACAAATATTACACTTAAATGGTTTTTCTTTAGTGTGTGTTCTGTTATGTCGAATCAAATGACTTGTTTTGTAACACCAGTAGTCGCACTTATCACAACTAAAAGGCCTCTCTCCTGTGTGTTTGTACATGTGGACTTGCAAGCCTCCTGCTTGACTGCTGGAATAATCACAAACATTACACTTAAATGGTTTTTCTTGAGTGTGTGTTCTATTGTGCCTAGTCAATGAACTTTTTGTGTAACATCTGTAGTCGCACTTATCACAGCTGAAAGGCCGCTCTCCTGAGTGTTTGTACATGTGGATTCTCAAATTAACTTTACGATTACAGCAAAAATCACACACATTACACTTAAATGGTTTTTCTTGAGTGTGTGTTCTATTGTGCCTAGACAAAGAACTTTTTGTGTAATACCTGTAATCGCACTTATCACAGCTGAAAGGCTCTCCTGAGTGTTTGTACATGTGGGTTTTCAAGTTTGTTGCTTGACTACAGCAAAAATCACAAACATTACACTTAAATGGTTTTTCTTGAGTGTGCCTCCTAAGATGCCGAGTCAAATCACATTTTTTGGAACACCTGTAGTCACACTTATCACAACAGAAAGGAAGTTTTCCTGAGTGTTTGTACATGTGGATTTTCAAGTTACCTTTATGATTACAGCAAAAATCACAAACATTACACTTAAATGGTTTTTCTTGAGTGTGTGTTCTATTGTGCTGAATTAAATTAGTTTTGCGGTGACACTTGTAGTTGCACATATCACACCTGAAAAGTCTTTCTTCAGAGCGTTTACACAAACGCTTTCTCGAATTTTTGGATTTGTAAAACTCCGAAGTTGTCTTGTTTTTAGACTCATAAACAAGTACATTTTCTTCCGATGAAACAATAAAGTGTACCTCTTTGTGACTAGATAATAAGGAATTATCAAATACAGCATAACTACACACATTGCATTTAAATAGATGAGTAAATATGTGATTAGTTAAGGTTTGTTTGTCACTTGTAGTGTAATTACATCGGTAACAATAGTACAACATATCTGACTCTGTAAATTCTTCCACGCATTTGAATATGTCTGTGTTAAATAACACACATTCTTCTTTAACAATGTCTTCGTTTTCATATTTAATCTCAACTTCGACAGACTCTCCTTTGATTTTTTTCAAATAATTTTCCTCATCGTTTTCTTGTTGCATTAATGCTTGGTGTTCTTTATCAATCTTGAGGTTGCATTCGTTACACGTAAGTGGGTTTTCATCAATGCTCAATTCCTACAATGTAATTAAAGTTTATAAATAATTCAGAAGGACGCTATACTTACTGCTTTAATGGGAAAGGGAAACGTCAACATCTTAGGAAGTATCGAATCGTAGCATAGGGAAGGTAGTAGCGCTTCTTCTTTTATATTTTTAAAACAAATTTGACATTCCATTGTGGTATCTGCCATTATTAATGCACTACTTATTTATCTAACAATATCCTAAGAACAATATTGATGTTTATACAAGTAAAAATCTGTATTGTTTACAAATTTCGTAGTGATTGTTGTACCTGCAAATAAACTTATTTGTATATAGGATAGTTCAGAAAGTTTTTATACAGTTGGTTATGAACGTGTCGACGCGTAAAACCGAATATGTTTGGAGTAAATAAAAATTAAGTGTACAAGGACCTATATAAAGCAAGAAAGAGTCACATAAGATAATTAAGATAACCAAATTAGTGAATAGGAACGTGTCAATATAATAATAACATTCTAAATTAAAAGAAAACGAAGTGTAATACAGTATCAAAAAAGCGTTTATCGGTCTCCGAGGGGTTGACCCGAATTGATAACAACGGCAATCATAATAACACGACAGAGTCGGATTAAAGAATATTAAAATAAACAGACTTTTACAATTTTAATTTTCAGTAATAATTAAGTAGGTATATTAAATTTGGTGTATTTTTAAAGTTTTATCATTAACAAATCGTAAACTATTGTTTTTGATTTTTTCTTGGGGAAGTGGCTGTTCCCCTACTTCCCCGAACAGCCGCCACTGGTAGCAGCGATTATTTGCAGAAAATGTTTTGCTCGCCTTGTTTTCTTTTTTACCACAAACATTCGGCTTGGAATAAAGACGTCACAAAATCTTTTCCATAGACGTGCAGATTCCGGTGAACATCTAAAATGCGAATTGACGTTGAGAAATTTTGAAAAAATATGACGCTTTAAAAAGAAAACCCAGATGTTTAAGAAACAATTTATTGAAAATGTTGGATTAAATAGGTTAATTATGGAAAGAGTGATTAATGCAACATTCTTTATCGGCAAACAAGAATTAGCATTTTGCGGACATGACAAAACTGCTGACTCAGTAAATCGGGGACATTTTGTTACATTTGCTTATATCAACAAGTACGTCAGTAATTCAAAATCAATATGAAAAAATAAAAAATGTTTTTAAAAGCGATTCAAAATCTATCCAGAATGAGCTTATAGAGTGCATTTCCGATTGTTTAAATGACGCTTTGAAAAATGAAATCAATGATGCTATATTTTTTTCAATGCAGGTTGATGACACTACAGAAAGTACGCTGGTCGAACGACTCTTAGGTTTTCATGATGTTAGTCCCGACAGAACTTCAGAAAGTTTATATAAAATTATTGATCAAATACTCACTCCATTTGATTACAGTACAAAGTTAGTAGGCCAGTGTTACGACGGAGCTAGTGTGATGTCTAGGCACCTGAACGGGCTTCAAATGAAACTCAATGACAAGGCTCCACAAGCTGTATTTGTACACTGTTTGGCGCACCGTCTTAATCTCGTCTTACAGCAAAGTTTTAAGCAGATTTCTAAATGCCTTCTTTTTTCCATCACTCAGCTAAGCGATCACATGTTCTTATAATCATATCTGCTCGACGAATTCCCACAATAACAGACAGTCGGTGGTCTTCAAACTCTAAACTACTTGACGTAATTGTACAAGACTGGGTTAAATAATAATAATAATAATAATAATAATAATAATAATAATGTTTATTGAGCATACATAGAAAATAAAAAACAAAAAGACAAAAAGAATAAAAATAAAAATACATTTGTGCCCAAAGGGAAAAAGATCGGCAATGCCGTTTTTCACTTTTCCCATTAACAATATATATATCGCGTGTGAATAAGATGTACAAACTAAAAGTTATTCTGCAAAGTTATTAAATGAGCTCTGAATTTTTTTAAAAATTTATATACTATTGTTTCCAAAAAACCTGTTCAAATGAATTAATTAATTTAGGTGAAGTATATTCAAAGAAACTTTCAAATTTATTTGTCCGAAGCTGAGGAATAATATATTAGGGGTCATCCCCTCTTAAATTAGTACCACATAGTAAAACTGTGGATCTTTTATGTAACATGGAATATAAATATGAAGGTTTTTCCGATTCTAACAATTTGTATAAAAATGTACCATAAGATAACATAAATCTGTACTCAAGCTTAAGTATATTGAGCCTATTATAATGGGGAGTCACGTGATCTTTAGGAGAAATTGAAAACGAATAACGCAGACAACAGTTTTGGATTACTTGGAGTTTGGAGTTTTCACTCTGAGAAATCAGATCAAATATTAAAACAGCTTGCCACTGGATTTTTGGGTAATATGAACGATTTACTTGCATATTTGATTGATTTTTCATGTCCATTTGGAAGAATGTGTGAAAGAACTGTCCCCAACCCGACAGGGGACTAGCATCCACAGCAAGAACTAATAGCAATGAAGGATCATAGGGAACAAAAATTTTATCAGAAGTTAATTAATTGTTTAAAAAAACCTTAAACTTCCTTTGTCCATAAATATTTAGCTGAACTAATCATGTCTCGAAGTGGTGCGGTGATGGAGCTTAAATTCTCAATGAATGAGTGGTAATATGTAACTTTACCTAGAAATGTCCTCATTTCATCTAAATTCTTGGGTTATGGAGCATTAAGAAGAGGAGTTATATGTTTATCTAACTTATGAAATCCCGAACCATCTACTTTATGACTAAGAAATGCTACACTAGACATTAAGAATTGGCATTTATCTTTCCTCAGCTTCAAACCCGAATCGGATAACCGTTTGAATGTATTTTCTAAAATTGAAACGTATTTTCAACTGTACCGGAATAGACAAGAATATCGTTGAAAAAATTGTCAGTACCTGGTTGATTACCAAAGTATTCCTTCTAGACGTCTTTGCCAGATTTGATATATTACGTGATTCTATAACGTAAATACTACCCAAGTAGCATTTAAACATTTATAAAACATGAAATAAACATTTATTGACAAATGTTTGAATATTTAATAAATATTATTATAAGTTACTTTAATATTTAAAAATATTTTATGAATGTGCAGAAATCACATTTTGCAATGTTATAAAAACATTATATAAATGTTTGCATAAATAGTCATAAAATATTATTATAACTATTATTTTAACATTATATAAACGTTATTAGCCTACTTCTTTTTAACTTTTGTTAACGTTAAATGAAATTTCAAATGTACTTTGATAACATTTATTTTCGTATTTAATACAATACAATAGATACAATAACTGTAAGTTTTAGAATTATATAACCTACGCGTCGTCAGGTTGTGAACTAAAAGAAATTGTTAAATTTAAAAATCAATTTGATATTTACTTACTTTGTTTGGACTTGTCTAAATTTTGCACGGACTAACCATTCCCTCAAAGGTTTTATTATGTCAGCTTCAGAGGCCTCTTTAGTTTTCTCATTAAATCGAACTGCTTCTATAAAATACATCATAATTTAGTTATATTCGAATAAGTTATTAAAAATTAATGGCACTTATAACAGATAAACATCATAACTAGAAAGAGAAGATTTATAATACATATAAACCACAACATAAACAATGAACTTTTATCTACTTAAATTTGAATTAAAATTTGGATCAATCAAATATATAATTAATTTCAAATATATTAAAAAGATTTTACAAATTTAATTTGATATTTTAACTATATAAACAAAGTAAAACTCGATGCCTGCAATTTTTACAGTAGATTTTATTAATTGATTATTGATATCATTTGCAATTTCAAATAGTAGTTGTAATTATATATACATACTTATAATAAGTTTTCCTAGTTGTAAATCCTTAAATTTTTGTTTTGCTTTTTGCCCTTCCCAACTGTAAAATTGTGCAGTTTTATTATTTAATATACTAAACATGATTCGTTTTGTAATCTCTTTGACTGTTCCTCCGCCTAATCGAGAAAGTTCTTTTGCCTGTAAATTTAAAAATTTTCAAAACTAATAATAACATTGTTATTTACTTTACAATTAGGTTCATTTGTTGAGGATTTTTAAAATGTCTTCCATTTTATTTAAATCGTGTAAATTTTGTATAGGAAACATGTTCATTACTTCTTGTAACTGTTCACTTAGTTCATATAGAGCAGGAGTCTCGTTATTTCTATCACTTTTCATCAATAATTCTTGGTTTTCCATTAGCTCTTTTATTCGTGCGTTTATTATATGAAGCTGTCTCATAACCTGCCGTTGAAATTCTGAAATAAGTAATTCAAATGACAAAAATGTAACAAAAGATAAAAATATACCTCCGTTTTCCGTTGTTAACTGTGTTAAAGCTGAGGTAACATTTCCCATTACAGACTGTATTTCCTGAAATTCCCTGTTAAAACCTTTATTAGTTTGAACTGATAATTGATTTGCCTGTTCAGATAAATATTGGTCTTCAGGAGAGTTAACTTCCTGCAACCTTGGATTTTCCGGTATTTGTCCTTTGTGGCAAACTTCTAAAAAATTAAGTGTTTAAGTAACGGTAATTTTTTCCTTGTCTGTTAATTGGCAGCTGTACAACAAAAAAAAGATAAACAATTAAATTTTATAAAGCTCTAGACTAGTTATTTGAATTGATGTATTAAGTTTGTAATTGATGTGAAATGTAATTTATTTATTTATTTATCAATTACGAATCGTGTTCAAAACTCTCGTACGAAAGAAATAAAAAGAAACAAAATTGGCATACGTTACCATTTCTTGGTTTTGGAATAGTTGGCATTGAAGGGTATTCAATTTCTTCATCAGAGCAGTCAAAATCGGGATGTATTCGTGATTTTCTTACACGCAGTCCTTTGCCTAATGCTGCTAATTCATCCGCTGATGAAGATAGATCGTCTCTATCTTTTGCTCGGTTGCATTTGATTTGGGCAACAAGGAGGTCCTCTACAAAGATAATCAAATATAGAACTACCCCATCATAATATACGTTCTTGCCATATGTTCCCAAAATCTTGATTGAGAAGATACTCCAACTACAAGATGGAGACTCTTTCGATTTTACGGCATCTATAATTTTTTTTCTATTGTAACCGTTTGGCCAAAAACATTCCTGGGACTCTAGTATAGTCCAAGACTTTGGAACTACCTCAACTGTCTGCTCAGCTGTGAAGTGAACAACACACCATGTCATCTTGTCAGGCACGAACAGAATTCCATAACACCGTAAAAAATAAACAAATAAAATTAATAAGAATGACGTAACAGACCAAAGAATAATAGACTTGAAAGGAAATGAGTCGATGAGTTTGCACAGTAGTCCCTAGTTGAAGTAAAATTTTAAGCTAGTAAATATAAACATTACATAATTATTGTTGAAGCGTAAATTAATCACTATGACGACGATTATGGAAACTCAGGATTGCGTTTTCAGTACCTATGTCATCGAAAACTTGATGATCATTAAAACTAAACTACATTTGAAAAATTCTTATGTGATACATACTATACTTAAATTAAATTAACAATTTCAACTTGATGATCATTAAATTCTCACTGTGTTAAGGATAATATACCTAATATAAAAAATCAGCTACTTGAAGTGTGTAAAATAGGGTAAGCTACGGCTTTCCCAGTTTCTAATGGTATATAAAAGATTTTGTATTTTATCTTTGATATGAGATACATTTTTAAATCAGAAAGTTTATTAGTATTTATCAAAAAAATTCCTAAGCTGGAAGAATCACAAGGAATGTTAAAAAACGGTTTTTTTTCTTCAAACTCTCTACCAATAACAACAATATCATTATTATAGTAACAAATATTGTGAACCTGAAAAACATTATTATCATCTAGCCATACGTAACGATTAGCCGAATTTAACTTCAGGGTAAAATATTCTGTTTTTAATACTTTGTATTGCGAAGAAAAACATCCAGGTAACAACGGCCCTTCGAAATGTTCTTGGGAAACAGATGTTCCCTTATTAATATCTGATAGTTTACAAAATCGGCCTTCAAAGACTCTATGAACTACTTGTTGAAGGGGTTTATGACCAGTTCTCAACATCTGTTTAATAAATTGCATATGATTTTCAAAATCAAATGCAGAAAAGTTATTTAAATTTCCAAACCTAATTACATCATTGGTTAAATGTAAAAGACTATGTACATTATGAGACACAAAGTCAACTGAATAAACCTTTATTGCCGTTTTAACGAAACATCTAAGTAATTCATTTGCATAAGAAATCATGTTTGGAATAAGTAAAAATACATCTTTACAAAGAACAGTGATTGCTACTGAAAGTGTTAAAAATGATTATAAATCAGAGGATCAAGAATTGTTTTAAAAATGACTGGACCTACATATAAAAGAAGTAATTTTAGTTCAGTAGCTTTATACCTTTTACAGTCTTGCAGGGATCTAGTTTTCCGTCCAAACTCTAAACCTAAAGGAACATATTCTCTGATCATAGACAAATGTTCTGATGCTCTTTGTACTTCAAAATATGGCAATTTAAAGGGTTGTTTTCCAAATACCCAGCCAAATTTTTTATGAGTTAGCATTCTTTTCATAACGCCTAAACAAATAATATGCATGTAATCTAAAACTACATCATCAACCAAATTAAAATTCGGAAATTCTGTTAAAATGCTAATTCCATTATGATAATCTTCATCTGATTGCTGTCTAAAGGATTGATCAGTTTGTTTTTGTAGATTATCAATTTCGGGGAAACACAATACATTTTCTACCAAGGTTCCTTCACTTGTACATTTGGTACATGAATGATATCCCATGTGCCCTTTTACAGATAAACAATATGATTTTGCTGGAGTATCACATACAAGCATTTGAATTTTAAAGCCATACTTTTATTATCAATAAAAAAACCGTTTTGATTTAGCTCGATTGCATCATTAACAAAATCTTTTAAATACTCATTTGCAAACTTGGGTTTTTCATTACCATAATAAACAGCTACCATACTAACTACCTTATTTAGATCATGTAGCTTTAATTTAATTAAAATTGGCCATAAACAGTTTGATGTGCTGTTGCTTATTGGTAAACCATCTATATTAACAGCTACTTCAATTATATCAACATTATCGGAGATCCTGTATTTATATTGTTTCAGTAACTTTTTTATAGTGTCAGCAATTCCAAAATAATAAAATAATCCAGGCATTATTTCTGTAACAACTATTTTGCAAGGAGTACTTAAAAGAGTTCTAGAATCGTTTGGCAAATTATGAAACTCAGAAATGTCAGTACTACTTTTTAAAATCTGTAGAAGTTTGTTTAAATTACTTTGGCAAATGTTACCTTTAACAGCCCAATTAGTAATCTTTGATTGCATGTTCAAAAGCACAATTCTATTACTAACAGCAAGGGAGTCAATTAAAATCTTATCATTCATTACTAAACTATTTTGCAAATCTACATTACCATCGCAACTATTAAAACAATTAAAATCATCATCATCGAAACCCAACTGGCAATTGGTATTAGTCCCCGATGTACTCGGTGATTGACCCGATTGACGAGATAAATGCAAATTATCAGTACAAATTTTTTTTGGTAACTCATGCTTCCTATCCACATTACGTGGTAAAATAATCTTCTCGCGATGAGCAGAAGAATTAATTAACAGCATTGATTCATTGGTTGATTCTAATACCCTCTTATAGAAGTATCTGTTTGCAGTTTTGCCTTAGGCATATTGGCAATATACAAAATATTATCTAAAAAATGTACAAATAGCAGTATTAATAATAACGGGGGAAATGAGAATTTAGGTTATGTAACAACACAGAACGCAAAATGATTAATTCGTGTAAAAATTAAAACTTACCTTGTTTAGAGATCGTAAATTTCATAAACTTAAGCACTGACTAAAGCACAAACCAACCAAATTCACATTAAATAGTAGATTATTTTACTAGGAGTTAAACAATATAATTGTTGAGCTTAAAAGTTTGCTGGCAAGGTGTTAGCCGAGACAGCAAATTAAGCGAAACAATTATATTTTTTAACTCCAAGTGAAATATATTATTTTTTCTTCAAGCGTTTATTGCTAGTTTTCATGTGTTATTTTCAAATTTTCGAGATTGTCGAGTCTTATAGTGACTTTTATTCTCGACGAATCAAGTTGGTACTTTACTGTTACATTCATAATATGACATAACCGAGGTACCAACCTCTAAATAGTTGTGGAAACAAAATAACTGTTTTACTTTTAATGTCTAGACAGTAAAAAGAGTTTTTAGCGTCTGCCAATAGTTCAATAATATGACGTTTTATTGTCGCTTGAAGAAAATAGTAGATTATTTTACTAGGAGTTAAACAATATAATTGTTGAGCTTAAAAGTTTGCTGGCGAGGTGTTAGCCGAGACAGCAAATTAAGCGAAACAATTATATTTTTTAACTCGCAAGTGAAATATATTCTTTTTTCTTCAAGCGTTTATTGCTAGTTTTCATGTGTTATTTTCAAATTTTCGAGATTGTCGAGTCTTATAGTGACGTTTTATTCTCGACGAATCAAGTTGGTACTTTACTGTTACATTCATAATATGACATAACCGAGGTACCAACCTCTAAATAGTTGTGGAAACAAAATAACTGTTTTGCTTTTAATGTCTAGACAGTAAAAAGAGTTTTTAGCGTCTGCCAGTAGTTCAATAATATGACGTTTTATTGTCGCTTGAAGAAAATAGTAGATTATTTTACTAGGAGTTAAACAATATAATTGTTGAGCTTAAAAGTTTGCTGGCGAGGCGTCAGCCGAGACAGCAAATTAAGCAAAACAATTACATTTTTTAACTCCAAGTGAAATATATTATTTTTCTTCAAGCGTTTATTGCTAGTTTTCATGTGTTATTTTCAAATTTTCGAGATTCTCGAGTGTTATAGTGACGTTTTATTCTGAACGAATGAAGTTGGTACTTTACTGTTACATTCATAATATGACATAACCGAGGTACCAACCTCTAAATAGTTGTGAAAACAAAATAACTGTTTTGCTTTTAATGTCTAGACAGTAAAAAGTTTTTAGCGTCTGCCAGTAGTTCAATAATATGACGTTTTATTGTCGCTTGAAGAAAAATTAAATTGTTGCTTCTCAACCAACTTAATTCACCAACAGAATTTAACTCGAATTCTCGAATGCACAATCGGATGCGATCGCAATTTTACCGACGTGTAAACGCGCAAAAATTGAAACCGATTGAAACAAAATGTTAGCATTGCCACATCGGCATTACTTTAGTTTATATAAAAACATCGAATTTTAATAATTGTAGTTTGTTTCTTTTTATTTTTCACTATTATTATTCATTTTGTTCAAAATATATGTTTAACAAAGTTTTTCACAAAAACATTAACAAATATTTTATGAACATTATAAATTAATATTATTGAAACGTTTATAAATATTGTGGAAATATTATATAAATGTTACTTGATTAATTAAATTTGAATATTAACATTTAATATTTATTTAGTATTATATAAATATTACTAATATTTTTTAATATTCTAAACCATTTTTGAATATTTATTAAATATTCAATGTTACTTGGGTATGTACATACTAACTGAATCAGGAAAGGTGAGCCCTACGTCATCAAACAAATGCGTAGATTTAATATTAAAAACTGAAGTCAAATCAGAAACTATAACCATTCTATTGTATAAACGTGACAGCAATAGTCACAGTCTAACTATCAAAAAATTTACAAACTGTCACTTCTAGGTTAGAAATTTTTTTAATTTACTAAAAGCGATCTAAGAGATAAAATATGGAAACAAAACTATTTATTTACTATTATTGGAGTTTAGTTTAAAAATATTAACAAAAACCATTCACATTGCACTCAAATTATCGCACCTACGGTAGTTTTCATCTGTAGATGTTACGTAGTACAATTGACTTCAATGTAAATTCAAAATTAATATTTACGAATATGTACAACTAATGACAAAACACAAGATAATCCAAAGTAAAATGACAGGTTATGATCGTTGTGATTGTCGAACACATGGTCGGTAAAACAAAGATTATTTATAAAAAATACAACTGAAGTCATAATTCGTAAAAAAATAAAGAGGGGAATTATTTTTATCTCTTTCTCACGTTCTCATAATCATTCATCTTTGTTTTGATTATAAAACAGAACATACTCGATATTGAACGTGTGTATTTTTGACAGTTTCGAACAGTGGTGACGTAGGGCTCATCTTTCAGGATTCAGATAATAATTGAAATGCATGTCTTGCGACATCTCGTGTATAAAGAACACGTCTGTTGACATTACTTAGTAAATACTATGTGTTTTTGTTATAATTAGAAAACAGTGAACATGGATTGCTTGTTTGCATAAATACGGAAGAATAAACTAGTGACGATGTCCGATAGCGCCGTTTAGTTTTTAGATTGTATGTAAAATTTTAGTTGTACACGTTGAATTCAAATAAATCACTATAAAAACGCATTTTAATTTAATTTGCATAATTTCACTTAAGTATACAAATGCACTGTATATAATGTGACCCGCGGAAAATTTGATGAAATGACAACAAAATGTCGAATTTGTTTAGAAGATGTACAAGAAAACACGGGTTTTTACACCTTAAACAATGACTTAATATTGCACAAAAAGTTGTTGGACGTCCCTGGGTGTCACGTAAGTATGGCACAATTTGCATCATTTAGAAATTAAAATTTAATTGAAGGACACGAATATCACCCAAAATCCAGTTACTTGTATCGAATGCAAGGTGAAGATTGACCAAAGCGTTTTGAAAAACCAAATTTTTCTACCGTATGTCAAGGAAGAAATTGTTGAGGAGGTTATTAAAATTAAAGACGATTGTGGATTAGCAAACAATACAAATCTCTGCAATTCCGCTGAATCGTTTCATGACCAACATAAATGTAACGAGTGTGACTATAAAACTCAATTGAAATCTAATCTCGTCAGGCATAAAAAAACACACACTGGAGAAAAACCATTTAAATGTAATCTGTGCGATCATTGCTGCAGCAGATTAGAAAATTTAAAAAAACATTTGCATAGTCATTCCAACAAAAAATGTAACTGTGATGATCCATTGTGCACGGGGGAAAAAGTTTTTAATTGCACTTTGTGCAGTTACACCTGTAGTCATCAAGAAGACTTGAACGTGCATTTTGGTAAACATCCCGGGGAGTTTCCGTTTAGTTGTGACACGTGCGATTATAAGAGTTATTACAAACACGATTTGACTCAGCACAAAGGAATTCACAGCAAAGAAAAGCCATTTAAATGTAATTTGTGCGATTATAGTTGTCATTATTCGACAGGCTTGAAAGTGCATTATTATGAACATTCGGGTGATTGGCCATTTAAAGTGCGACTATAAAACCTATACTATTAGCAAAATTATCAGGCACAATAAAGTACACATACGGAAAAAAACGTAGACGTGTTAGACGAAATATTAATTAATATTGCGATTATTTATTAATATATGACTTGAACAAGAAGTTGTGTATAAATTTTGTCCTTTGGTATATGATTCGATAAAAATTGTGTCTAGAGCATCATATACGGACTTATATGACTTTACTTGAGCTTCAAAATGAGTTATTTAGGTTGGCTATGCAGTATGAATTTAATTCCATATAGGTAAAGACCCTTGTAGAAATGCCAACGCGTCCAGATGCTCATTTTAACGACCGGTTCGGTTGTTGCAGTTGTGTAACAGAACACTATGATTGTAAGTTTGTGTTAAAATTTGAGAATAACCGAATTAATACTGTTTTTATTGTAGGATTTTTGAGGATATTAGTTAAAGTTAATTTTAAGTGGTGTAATAATTATAAACGTGTGGATGCTGCAAGCGAAACTAAAAATAGATTCGACTTATAAATAGAAAGTACAATTAATGCGAAAGTAAAAAGAAACTGGAATGAAATAATTTGCCTTCCTGGAGATCAGTTCTTTGCTTCTTCGGTCACGGTGCATTCGTAACGTAAGTATATTTAAACTTGCACATTTTAAAAAATTACTTTTCAAGGATCTGAAGCTAAGTCCTAAAAGTATGTGGATAACATTCGTACAGCCCCGACGAACATGTTAGTTATTCTTATTTTGATCAGTTCTGTTTTCATCCCACCTTATTAACTAACAAGTCATTGGTTTCTTATTCTTCCCCAGTTACAATTTGTGTATTTTCTCTGTGGTCCATTAAAACAAAAACTACACTTCGCTTTTGTGTATTTTCCGTTCTCATTAATATCTCTCTTGTTTTTTGTCTTACGTTTTCTACACTATCTCTATTCAATGTTTGGCTTTTACTAATGTTTCCTTGAACTTGGTATAACCTATCAAATTGTAAATAAAAATTTTAGAAAGTGAGCGAGGTGTTAATTTCGTTTTCCTTTATATCCTGATAATGATCATTGTGAGGAAGAAGTCGGTATTGTAATCTATTTAATCATACGATTATTAGATCTTGCATCTACATTTGTTAACACTATTAATTTATAGGTTACGCTCCTTTTGTCTTTCATCTGTTTACAGAAGAAAGTATAGTACTTTAGATGTTCAGTAAGCTGACTCTGGTCTCTAAGGTTTTCCATATTGTGTCTTACTTGTTATGTTTGCTTTTCTAATTTTGTCACTGCGGTTATATATATTTAATAAACGATATTGTTGATCGCAATCGCACGCGTCTGTTGGTACACCCACTGTACTGGTTGCTCCCCGACAGTGCTTGGCAGCATTCTATCAGTTGCATACATTGCACACTCCTTTTATAATAAAATAACGAACCTATCCAATAAAGTACAAGTATCTAATCTAATCGGTGGTTTCATAAAACAGCCAGATCAATTGCCTTTTCTTTCTGAGACTCATTGGGTTTCAATAAGGCAGTACAGCTATTAACTTGGTCTGGTTTTTTTCTTGAAAACTTTGGTTGCTGTTGTACCTTTTATTCATATAACTGTAAACAGTGGCGGCTCGTGGTCAATCATGCTGGGGGGTCAAAAATTAATTTAAAAAATAGGCATACTTAAAAAAATATAAATAACTCAAATGCACCGCAAAATTTTATACAATCTACCATTTTGTTCAAAATATAGCGATTTTTTGAAACATTTTCATTAAAATCTCTAAGAGATTTTCTATAAGCATTGTCTAGCTGTGTACGAATATCAATATTTCCTACGGTTGCAAAATTTACCGAGCATTTTATGGGTTCTGCAGACGAAGTATGTTTTTTTATTTTCTCTTTTAAATGTTTTAAATCGCTTACACCGGATTTGCACCATAACGAGTCTGACGAGTCTTTAGAAAATAATAAACAAACAAAACAGTAAAATACGTTTGATACTTCACAACCACATATACAGTCAGCTAAATCGTACATTACCTTGCGTAAGTTTCGATGAACATCTTTATTTTTGTCTTTGCTAGTTTGTCATAAACTTAGTTGTGGCAAAGGACGACCATTTGCCTTGAACTCAACTAATTTTGTAAAATTAAGTTCGTTAGCACTTTTTAGTTGTTTAATTTTCTGCACTACCGACATTTTATATAATAGCGCATGCACACGCGAATCAAAAATAGTATTTTTACAAAACAACACAACAACAGTAAAAATATCATTATAAATTCTTAAATTGATTTAAAACACGCGAAAATCGAATCAAAAATCGAGCGTAGATGTACACCCTATTCGAAGCCAACGGCTTATGACCCAAAGTTGATTATTGCTTAGGACGTTCGCGTTTATTCGGGCGCTGCACGTTTTTCGAGTTTTTCCGTGTAGATCTAACTCAATGAGGACAATTCGCACCGCCAGCCCAAGGTTGAGGAGGATGAATTACGAACGACAGCCGATAAATTTTAAGTTATTATACTTGCGAATTTTGCGAGTAAATTATCTATTTTAATAAAACGCGTAATAATTAATATTTTTTTATACATTGTCAAAATTTTTGGGAGGTCATTGACCAAATGACCCTATGGACAAGCCACCACTGACTGTAAACAACATTATTCAAAAACACTGAGAGTAAAACAAAACATTAATAATTTGACTCAGCTGATACCCGCCATTCCGATTCTTGACGTTGCGAGTTCTCTTATATAAAACCAACGTTGTCACGTCTTGATTATTTTCCTACTCTGTTATTACAATCGCCCATTTTGTGAACAAGTAAAACCGCATCGAAATTACTTCTTTAGTTGTAGTTTATCACACTTTTTGAAAAGCATGCAAAACAACGTGTCACAAAACTATAATCAATTTTGTTTAATAACACAATTCAGGGTATCTCCAACCTCTCGGGTCAAAATTGAATATATGATAACATTTTGATATAAGGAACATATGACCGGAAACGCATCGTAGTAGTCAGACATGAACAAACAAATGTCACCGTGACAACTGAACAGACTGGCGCCAGGCAGTTGTTTTTCGTTGTTGTGCTAGCTAACTAGTTCCTCCAGTCGTCGTTATCATGAACTCGTGTTTCATGGAAGCTCACACGAACTATGAATTTTTATTCGTTGTTTTGAAATGTACGTTTTTTGAAATAAAACATGAACTATTCGTTTCCAGCCATAGGTTCCTTATATCAAAATGTTCAGTTCGGTGTCGTATATCCAATTTTCAGCCTCGAAGTTGGAGACATCCTGTACTTATAACATAGTGGCGTTACCGCTGTCACTATGTTGCTTTTCTAATTTTGTCACTACGGTAAAAGGTGGACTGCTAGTCCAACGCTAAATAGATGTCACTTGACTGGGCACATCCTTCTCGAAAGGAGGGTTATGATTATTGGGGGACAAATAAATGTCAAATTCACAAACTGCATGAATTTCGTGGATATCACGATTATAGGTACACTCATGAAATTTAAAACTTGGACACCACAATTTCTGTAAACAAAAGTTTGCACATTGTGAAGCGGGCTTAAGGGTATCATTTACAATTCTAACAGCAGGTAGTCTCAGCAGGGGTTATCTTATAGAAGGACTGTAGAATGAATCATTACACTAAGCACGTTTTAGAAAATAGGTAATTTACGTTGCTTACTTAATTTTTTCTTTAAAGAATATATTTGAAGGTATCGCTAATTAAACACCATAGCTCGATTAATTATCGAATCAAAATTTTGTTTAGGAAATGTTTACAAAATAAAATTAGAAATAATTTTGATTTAAAAACGTCTACAAGCAATAACTTTTAAATTAAATCAAAAACTAAACATGGTTATTTGGGTTGACTGATTATTACTTATTTTTAAATAAATCTAACCTACTAATTATTGTAAGTTATTAAAAAAATCATTAAACTCTATTCATAATATTTAGTCCTTACAAAATGTATATTTTATGACGTTTCATTTTTTTCTGTAGTTAATATAAAAGTGAAAATAAAAACTAAGGCAATTCTTATTGTCAACGTATATATTTAGTTTTTTGACAAGAATTTATTACATAATTATAATTAAGATACCAAGTTATAGTTTAAAATTAAATGGGAGGCGTCTGCTCATTGACGCTATCAAGGTATCAATATAATTAATATTAATCGTTTCCCATGCGGTATCAATTGCTGCAATTAGTGCATTACGGTTTACTGGTATAAAATTTGGCCCTTGTTGTCTTCGGATAACAGCAAGTATTCGAGCCCAAACATTTTCGATAATGTTAAAATCTGGGCTTTTGCTGGCCAGGGTAACAGCTCCAAGTTATTTTCTCGTATCCAATTGCGCACAACCCGCGAAGTATGAATAGGGCGTTGTCCTTTAACAACAAAATACATTATGAAAATGTTAATTCAACAGATCCCGAACTATTTTTGGAGAAAGTATAGTGAAATAAGAATACTTACTTGTTGGAAAATATAATCTTCGTCTGGATAAAACACTTCGACTGAAGGTTTCATAATAGTTTCCAAAATATCTAAATACGCAGCAGAATCAAGACGTCCATCGATAGCCCAACAAACTCCTGGACCCCGCGCGCTAACCCAACCCCACACATTCACAGAAAATAACCACTTCGTTTTTTAGGACATATGTGATTATTTTCGTAACGAGTTCCTTCCATTCTAAAAACTTTTAGTGGTCCATCGTTGCGGCTATTGAACGTTTTTCGTCGTTAAAAATCACTCGATTCCAAAATTCCAAAGGTTCGTTCATATATCGCCTTGCAAATTCCAGACGATGTCTCATATTTTAAAGAAAAAAATTAAGTAAGCAACGTAAATTACCTATTTTCTAAAACGTGCTTAGTGTAATGATTCATTCTACAGTCCTTCTATAAGATAACCCCTGCTGAGACTACCTGCTGTTAGAATTGTAAATGATACCCTTAAGCCCGCTTCACAATGTGCAAACTTTTGTTTACAGAAATAGTGGTGTCCAAGTTTTAAATTTCATGAGTGTACGTTATTATATTTTTGTTACTTATGAAATGTTGTTCCTGCTGGATTACAGTTATAACCCCTTACGAAACAGTGGAGTATCCGAACTTCGAAAAATCATGTCAGTCTTCACTTGTCAAATCTGACGTTCAACGTTCAAACCGAAAATATCCCCACAAAGTAACCAAAAAACCCACATAATATGTGCAGTGACGTCATGAGCTAAACAAGGATGCCTTTCTTTGAAAAGGTCTAACTTCAACTTAAGTTACTGTTAACGATAGTCGTAACATTTTAAAGGTGTCCTCTGCTTCATTAAGATGAAACCGTAGCATTAGTCCGTAAAAACTTATCTACTATCTCTACCGTTTGAAAAACATTAAACCTGCTGAAAATCATAAATAGGTACCAGTTGGTCTTTTCCATATACTGTATTATCTATACGAATCCTTTTAACATAATATTTCTTTCGTTTTGTGGGAGAAGCTAAATATTTTGAAGAAACATTCGTATAATAACATAACTTATACATATAATTTATTATACATTCGGATGTTTATGGTTGTCAGATGTTTGTTGATTAACCTCATTCCACAGAGGTTAAGTTCTGAGGGTTAAGTCTTGTATGTGAGTTACAGTCAGGTTAAGCAGGTAATTTAATAAATCAACCTTGTTGCCGAATTGTGTCTTCTTTAATCAGTATGTTCACTACTTTTTAATTCTAACGGAAACACGTAGTATCTACGTTATAGAATATCACGATAATCAAATTCCTTAAAAAATGTTTTTTTTTCGAAATCGTCACTAAAATACAAAAAAAATCGACACTAAAGTAATTCATTATACGACAATTTTTAAGTTCACATTTTTGCCGGTATGTAAATTTTAAAATCGCGCATGCGCGGTGGAAACATTTGAAACGGCTGATTACACTTGCTACTTAAAGAACGTGATAAAATTGTCAGATTTTGTTCAAATTTTGGGATTTAGGAAAAAATATAATATGTTTTATTTACCTCGGCTATCGCCTCTGCAACTAAATCACATTCGTCATGAAAAATCAAATTTTAGTACCTTGATGATACATAAATAACTATTGCGCAAAAACCTGCAAAAATAAAATGTACGAATTTGACGAAGCTATCACACGAACCTTGAGCGATGACGTCAGTACTTTTATCGACGCATGCGCAGTTTGGGTTTCTTTTTTAAATGTCATTTTGATTTGATTGTTTCCTAGTGACAAACTCCCAAACTAAATCAAATATATACTTTATCCGAACAACCAACGGTTGCACATATTATAATTTAAGCAAAAACAAAATATGTTGAAAATGTTGGTATTGTGCAAGAATGACATGAACGACATATTGCGAAATTGAGGTTAACATACAAAAATTCTGATGTGTTTGCCTGATAAATAACGTTGCCTATCTATGCATTTATAACGCATGTCTGATTTAAACCGTCAAATATTTACAACGTTGATTTTTATATATTTTGAATTTCTACTGACAACTTCATATTACAGTAAATGTTGATCCTGCAGTTTTTGAAACTCCGTCGAGTTTAAGGTTTTGATTGTGAATTCGCTTAGAGCAAGAATCGAAGTAAAATAAATAGTAAGTTTTTGTGTACAACTTCTTTACTGTAGGCGATTCGTGATTTTTATTTTTGCTAATACTTAGTTGGTTATAATTATCGAAGGATCGACATTTACTTATCTGTCTACAAAGTTGCTTAATGCGAATGCATTTACGTACGTGATCGTTAACACGAGTCAACACTAGGTGTCGCAAAACTTATTATTGTGGATGGCATCACTATTTAGTAATTTTTTTTTTGATGACCTGCACCGTTGGTGGTTTGAATAGGGTTTCAATACAGCACCTAACGCGATCTTCACGGTAAAGGTTGTGACGTCAAGCCAATGAGAGAGTATTCTGCGTATTTGAATAATAGCCGATACTTTACCTAGTTTTTCTATATAACAAGTAATTGCATGTTCTTTAAAATTTGTACATTGTACATTTTCGACGTTACCACAATATTTCAACGGTTTTTTATTTTTTTGTAAACATTCCTATTGGTAATAATGTGTAAAATTACAATCACGTAGAGCAAAATTCAAATGTTACAAAAGATGCCCAAGTGGACTGTAAATTACTTTTAATAACAACTCCATACAATTACAACAATTGAACTAAAAATTGTGTTGTTGTACATACAACGTATCAACTACAAAACATAAAGCAGATGATTAAATACTTTTAACCCCAAATTTAAAGCTTTTTGTTATGATTATAACATACAACGGAACGGCAGGATTAACGCAGGCGATATTTTCGAATTTATAAAGAAAGAAAAGAATTATCTTTGTCCCCAAACAAACGTTCTCGATAACGTCTTTATGATGTAGATCAATTTTTAATATTGATTAATTGTCTTCCGTACCGCAATCCGGCTTGAAGGACCAACAAATTCACAAGTGGACTGTACATTGTTTTTAATATAAACTCAACTTCGATACAATTAAAACAATCGAACTAAATATTGTGTTGTTATACATACAAGGTGTCAACTACGAATACTTATCAAAAACGGACACACACAAATCGAACATAAAGCAATAATGTCGCTATACTTTTTAACAACAGATAAAATATTAATTGTTGTACAAAATACATTTTTTGTTGTCAACACGAAATACGATTTAGTTTCAATTCCAATTCCAATTGATCTTCATTACTCTTCTCTAATGTTGATGGCGCAATCTATTTAGTTTAGGTAATAACCTTGTCCTTAGGTATGTATTTCGGCCATTACATTCCTATCGGAATGAACCTTTTCAATAAAAAGTAATAGAAGGTATGCGCAGTGACACCGCACATATGTGGGTATAGGGACCGTGCATAAATGCTATCAGCGCCACCTAACGAAGATTAAGTGCATTTCTATTGGTACAAACGCATAAGTTGTCTTAACTTTGTATCAGTTTTATTAAGCTATTTCTTTTGGGATTCGATTAAATGAGTATTGATAACGCCGGTAGTGTACGTAGAAAGTGAATACATTGTAATTAAAATACAGTATTTGAAATGCATATGTATTTTATGATGTTTCCCTAAAGTATTTTGTATCTAAAATACTTTTCTATGAATATTTTGACCTGTAAATTATATACCTCTCAACTAAATTGAGTACATGTCCTGCGTTTTTCAATAGTCTGCCTTTTATTTCGTTCGCCACAGTTTTATGAATGTAAAATATAGATTTAAAACCAAAGTGTAACTCAACATCCATAATGAGTTTATGATTATGTACCAACAGTTATGTTAACGATTCTCTCCAGAGGGCGCAGATAGGCGCAAAATTTAAAATGTGCACGGTCCCTATTAGAAGAGTTACGACATTTCTTACGTCAAATGTAATATCAAATTGACAGTAGTTTGAGGTTATATTGAGTTGTCACTTGTCAAACCTGGAAGTTCAACTTTCAAACCAAAAACATCCCTACAAAGTAACCAAAAAACCCACATAAACATGGTGCCACCAAAGAAGATACTTGCGTCATTATTTTCTGATGTACGAAATAACGTACCGATCATTGTATGTGTAAAATAAAGACGGAAGATCTACTATACGCGTTATGAATAAAGTTACTCAATTGACTTCAATTTCATTTAAGTTGACGATCTGTCAAATGTCTGGCTCTGTCATTCTTGCTTCATTCTGTATTTTAGGTTATTCATTACTGTCACTTGTTACTTTTTAAGGTTAGTATTTCAACTGACATTGCCAACACTGTTTTAGTTACTTTTTAATTTTAACCAGTAACTAAATAGTAAATGCTCAAATTGACTCGGAAGTTTTTAATATTGATTCGTATGCACATACTCATGACGCAGGGGTCTTCTTTCCTGGCAAGAAATTTATGTACAATGTTATCGTGCAGTGACGTCACGACTTAGACAAGAATGTCCGCTCCATTAGGATACTTTTGCAAACATATTGTCTATTGTAGGTCATTTGTCTTTCCATCAAAATGGTTATCAGTATCACAGCATGGATTTCCTTCTTATCTCATTGTATGAGGTGCTATCTGGCGATGTTACTTGATGTCATTGATGTTCATTTCTCTGCTGCTGCTTCTGTTGTGTATGCTGTTCTACGGTTATTGTTGTTCTCTACTATTTCCAAATATTTAAAGTTTCTTCCAGTTCTATTTCTTCTCTTCGCAACCTTACCTTTTGATCTTTTAGTGTTTGATTTTCTCTGCTTATGTGCATGTATTTTGTTTCTAGTTAACCTTAAGTTCTATTTCTTGTCTCATCACTACCACTACATCCTCATTATCTACTTTTAAATGATTTCTCCATCGCGTTGTTAAACACAGTTGACTTTCACTTTCTGAATTTTTGTAGTGTATTAAGGTGTGTTTATTATTAATTCTACTCATTATCTTGAATATCACCTCCAGAGCATCTATTTCTATAGATTGTGGTGACTATGTCTCCACACAGCCGTACATTCACCACATTTTTTTTTTTTTGGTTTACCTATTCCTTTGACATTTTACGATAAGTTGATAAATGTTTATGTATCTTGAGATGCCCCACGTTGGGCGCCAATTGTTAGCACATGGTGTGGTATTTACTTACGGAAGCACATACAAAAATAAACACTATTCACTTTATCCAATTGGAGTGGAAGTGGTACGGGAAGTGGGAGAGGATATTTATTTCTTTTCCCGGCCGCTAATCATTGTTCTCGCTAATGTGGAGTCGTGGGCGGTAACCTTCCTGCTCAGGAGAGTTCGCGGCCGCGTTTTTCGGTTGTTGATTGCTCAAGTTTCGGGCGCGGCTTCTTTAATTGATTTCATCTTCACTCACCTCATTCTGCATTGCTTGTTACCCGCTTCTTGCTTCACTATTAATTTTTCTTTTTTAGGCCCGGACATACTACTGACAACTATTAATTTTTTCTTTTGATTGCTCTCTATTTTCGCTTTCTGCAAAATCTGTATATTGGTACGTGTTCCTACTTCCGATTGTTTATTAAACCATATTCTTTTTACTTTTTTTTGCACCCTTACTACATTTTTTGTTGTTTTCGTGATTATTTTCATTTTCTTCCACCTTTCTTTATATTTTGTCCTCTATTGCTAAATAATTTGTTGTTTCATGCATTATGCCTCTTCTTTCTGAGCTGCTGTACTTTTCTCTTTTTTTTTGCTATTTCGTTGTTGCAGGTTAGGTTCTTATTCACTATGAATGCTGTTTTTTTATGGCATTTCCGTGATTTTCATTTCATTAATGTTTCTTCTTCTATTCTCGTTCTCGGTTCGCATTTTCTTTATTTTTTTTTGTTTTATTGCCTTTATATAATGATCTATTACTTTTGTTGTTATTCAGTGTTATTTTGTATGTTCTTTTCCAGTTTATCTAATTTTTTTTTTAATTCATGCAACTATTTTATCTTTTTTACTGGTTCATCTCTCTTCACAGAGATCTTTTTGGCATTTATTTATCCTGTTTTTCTTCTTTTCTTGGTGGATTCTTCGTGTTTTGTTTCTCTTTATGTTGCAATTTCCATTTCTATTTGTATTCAATTTAATAATCCCAATAAAATTATTGTTGTGCGTAATTTTAAATTTGCATTTCATTTCTGATCATTTTGTTCTCTTTACCTTCGTTGTTTCCTAGATTGTATCTTCTATCCATCGCTTTAATTTTTTTGGTTCTAGTTATGTTCTTTTCTTAAGCATAATGTGCATAAGTTCATCAATTGTGGATAAATTTTCTATTCATATCATCTTTAAATGTCGGACCATTAGTTTTTATTATCTTTTTAATCGAATTTGAAATAAATTTCAGCTCCGATACCACGGCGAATAAAAAAATTAAACGCAAATTGGGCTTAGGTGCTTAAAGTTGCGAAAGGCCACTCACCAGAGTTGATCTACAAACACTTTGGTGAGTGGCCTTTTAAGTGCGATGGGTGCAATTGCAAACCCCATAAAGAACGACATTTCTGATTTGGAGATCTGGATTACAGAGATAAAAAAGATGACACTCGGTAAGTAAGCTTTTCATTTAATTTTTAAAAAGTTATTAGTGAAAACTAATTATTTTTCACATCTCTCCATTTTTAGAGAAAGCGTTAAAATGTAATTTGGGAAATAAGTTTATATATACTTTATAGAACTTGGATAATATAATAGTCGCTTGAAGAAAAAATAAATTTGTTTTTATTTGTTTTTCGTTGCTTGCTAGATTTTGACTTTTTCAAATTAATTTAACTACCAGCATCACTAACCCAACCAACCAACTCACGTTTTGATATGTTATTATAACGTCATTACATCACGTCTCTAACATCATGCATAAAAATATCGTTAATTTAACGACAAAAGACCGGTGTGTTATGACGTCATCTCTGTAAAGTGTATATAACGTTAAATCTGTAAAGCCTATATATCGTTCATTCTTCATTTCCTCTTTGTCTTGTATTATTTGTTAGCACATAGTCTATTACTGATTGTCCTTTCCACACATAACTCGACCAATATTCTTCATTGTCCGTTTCATTTACAATTACTCCTCCCTCCTCTTCTTTTTTTTATGTAGAATTTTCAATAATTTTGTTTAGTTTTGTTTATCTGTTTTCCGATAAATTGTTCTATATTATTCTTTTCTTCATTTGCGTCCTTTTCATCATTCTTTTAATCTTTCCCTCTTTCTTTCGCCTTTTCCTTTTTTGTTCTTTTTTTTTTTTGCATGCTGTATTTCTCATATAAATTCATCTGACATTTGTCTTTCAACCCTTCCATCCTTTTTTTATCTAAATTTCCACCATCCCCACTATTTTAAAACTTTTTATATACTTCCGAATTTGTGTTCCTTCTTCCATATCTCACCGCCCACATTTTCTTATATTCAATTTTTTTCCCTCATTTCTTTTTCTCTTCGTTATTTTTTCAACCACAAACTTTTTTCTTTCTCTGTGTCTTCTTTCGCTCCTCTTTTTTCTTTCTTCTCTTTCATATTTCTACTTCTTTGGTAACCATCTCTCCTTCTTTATATATCTTCTCCCTCCACCCGTTTCCTCTTTCTTCATTTATTTTCCATCCCTATTTGCATCTGTATTTCCCTTCCTTTCTTTGTCAGTTCAGATATTTCCAACTCCTTGACTAGTTTTTCGTAGTTTTTATTATTCTTTAATCGAATTTAGAATAAGTTTTATCTGTAGCACTACGACGAGGAAAAATTTTGAACACAAATGGCTACGAGAATGAGGCGCTTAAAGTTGCTTTTGAAAGGCCACTCTCCAGAGTTATGCACAAACACTCTGGAGAGTAGCCTTTCAAGTGCGATGAGTGCAATTGCAAAACTGGCAACGAGAGTCATCTGAAGATCAATAGACTATTTGAAGGTATTAATTTTAAAACAAGCTTTTTGGTACAGAATTCCACATCGTTTCGATGTAAAACCTGTAAAAAAGTATCGAGAGTGGTATTGTTGATTGTGTATTTTTCTGTTGTGAGTGAACAAGGTTGAGGTTATGATAGTGATTCGAATGTGTGTGTGTGTGTATACTTTCGGATGGATCTGTTCATAACTCATTCACTTTGTGGTCTGATGGTGCTACGACATTAAGACGAAGAAATTGGTCAATTATGAGAGTAAGGTGCTTCACTTTGCTTTTGAAAGGCTTCTCTCCAGAGTTTATATATAAACACTCTGGAGAGTAGCCTTTTAAGTGCAATGGGCGCAATCGCAAAACTCACAACAAACGACATTTCTAAATCGGAGATTGTTGAGATAGAAAAGGGATACTTCTTAAGTTAAATTCAATTTAATTTTAAAAAATGGAACAATTTACCGAGTCTTATGTTATTGTATAAGGTTTATTTGAGTTAAAATGGAGGCAAATGTCTTGAGAATTACACACAATCAGATTGTTGCTTTTCTTTTATTTTTCCCTAATTGGTATTGTGGCGCCCGCGCAAAAATGGCGCGGTAAATGTTTTCTTATGTTAATTTATAACTATTACCCGTTTCAGGAATACTCTAGAGGTAAAGTAAGAAAGGAGAATAGTATGAACGGACAGCGGAAAAAGTATAAATTATATAAAATAATGATTGAAGACTATATAATAAATCGAGAGATAATAGAAAAACACAGAGAATAGTATAAACAGAAAGAAGAAATGAGAAAACGAGATAGAAGGAGATTGAAAGATAGTCATATAATCATAGAAGAATATAAGCAGGGATTAAGAGGAAAATAAGAAGAATGAAAATAAAAAAGAAATATTAGTAAAAGTATTAATAAACAAAAGAAGAAAAAATGGAAATAACAATATATATAGAGTTGTTAGAAGGGCGTAGGAATAACCCAAAAAGAACAAGACAAGAGAGGAAAGAAACGAAGTGAAAGAAAGGTGAAGACGAGGAATGGGATATGAAGCACGTAAATGGATAATAACACTATGAGTGAGACTATTAGGAGGAAACGAAAATAGTGTTTTGACATCGAAATAGGGGAGGTCAAGCAGTACCGCGGGAGTTCGTGACCTGCTAAAATTGCTTTTAAAAGGCCACTCACCAGAGTTTATGCAAAAACGCTCTGGTGAGTAGCCTTTAAAGATGCAATAATTGCAATTTCAAAACACACAGCAAACGTCACGTCACAACCGCTCTGAAGATTTTGAGTCTTTTGGGTGACTGTGATCATATGGATGTCTTGAAGGCTACATTATGGTGTAAGTTGTATGCTTTAAGATTTTGATAAACGAATTGTTCCTTTATTCTGTTTTTGTAGTAGCAAGACACTGTCGGTTTAGTTTTTGTCGAATCAATCAAATTTATTTCCTTTTTTTCAAAGATTCACTTTCTTTAAACAAATTTTAAAAACAATATTACCTTCGTAACCACCACTCCTACTGTTCACTATACCTTCAGCTAATTTTCTTTTCTTCTTACACCATCTTTTTCCTTCATCTAATGAATCCTTTCCCTCTTTTTCTCCTAAGAGTATATACCACTTCATTTCTTCTGGTCGTAATTCGCGTACTCATTCACCTTTTCTTTGTTTTCTGTTTTAAATCTTGCTATCATTCTTTTTTCTTTCAGACCTTTTCTTCTGTATGTATTTGGAACTCTTTGTGTTATTTGTTTTTCTATCTTTCTCATTATATTTACATTCTTTTGTTTTAATCTTCTCTACTATATCTTCTTTCCCGTATTGATTTCTTTATCTCTTTCTTTAGGTAATCGCCTCTTTCATAATATTTTCCTCTTTTTTCTTCCCCGTATTTTATTTCCTATGCTTTCACTTCTTTCCAGTATTCATACAGTATCTCACTGTCTAATGTATTCCATCCTTTATTCATATCCCAACGCCTGTTTCTATCTCTGTTTTCTAGAGTTTCGGTGCATTTGAATGGAAACCAAACAAATTGGACAATTATGAGAATAACGTGCTTCACATTGCTTTTGAAAGGCTTCTCTCCAGAGTTTATGTATAAGTACTCTGGAGAGTAGCCTTTTAAGTGCGATGGGCGCAATTGCAAAACAAACAACATCTGTAAATCGGAGTTTTTTGGCTTTCGAATTATTGGAATAGGAAAGACGATACTTTTAAGTTTCGGTAAGTATATTAAGTTACCGAGTCCAAAGTAATAGTGTAGGACTGATTTGAGTAAAATTGAGAATTGTTCAAATTTTCAATCGGTTGGTTTTTTATTTTATTTTTTTTGCAATTAGCATTATGGCGTTCGCCCAACAAAAATATACGGTAAATGTTTCTTTATGTTAATTTAAACTATTACCCGTTTCGGTATAATACTCTAAGGTAAAGGAAGAAGGGAGAGTTAAAATGTATACGGACAGCGGAAAGTATAAAATATAATAATGATGGAAGAATATATAAGATAACTGGAGGACGAGATGGGGAATAGTATAAATAAGAAGGAGAATTGAAAACAGAGATAGAAGGAGATTGAAATCGTGTCATATAAGCATAGAGGAATGTGAGGGATTAATGTAGGAAGTAAGAGAAGCTAAAAGTAATAAAAAGAACAAGACAGAGAGATAAATAAAGGTGAAGACACAGCACAACGAAAACAATGGAAATATACACTTCTCTATTTTTTTATTATAAAATAAAGTAGTTCGTTACAGTTATTAGAAGGGATTAAGCTAAAATAAAGAAGGCAATAGATGGAAGAAACGATATGAAAGAAATGTGAAGAGGGAAAGATGGAGAACAATGGAAATATACATGTAAAACATTAGAATGATACTAAGTAGAATATGGAGGGTGAGATTATTTTAGAAGTGTCTAACGACATCTCATGTAATATGGACACGTATAAATAGTATAAACTAAGAAATGCCAACAGATAACTGTAACGACTGTGAACATTTAAAGTGCATTATTGTTATCAGGAGCAAGCTTGCTATCGACACGCATGTTTAGGCATTTAAAGTTGTCGCTCCTGATAACGATAATGCACTTTAAACGTTCACAGTCGTTACAGTTATCTGTTGGCATTTCTTAGTTTATACTATTTATACGTGTCTATATTACACGAGATGTCGTTAGACACACATTTTACTTATGTTAATTGCTCCATGAGAGTTTAAAAGACCAACCGCCTTCTTGTACAGTTGTATACCGCACTTAAGTATACACCTTTGGTGAGGTCATAATAAGAGCGAAATGCGCATCAGGTGTTCTTTCGTTGCGCGTGTGCTACTGTACAAGAAATACTTGGCTTGCCATCGACACGCATGATTAGGCATTTAAAGTTATCGCTCCTGATATACAGGGTGTTTCTAAATTGATGCGAAATATTCAACAGGGTAATTTTCAGCAAAAATTAAGGGGGACTTTCATATAAAGTTTTGTTCAAAACCACTCTTCCTCCAAGTTACAGCTCCTTAAAGTTAGGGGAAAAACAGTTTTTATTTAATATGTCTACTTTGGAAGAAGTTAGAAGAATGAAATTTTGCAGATAATTGATGCTAATAAAGTGACATTTTTTGCAACCCTGTAAAGTTTATACAAGGGGGTGAAAAAATTAACCCTTATAATATTTTGCCTCAGTACTTTTTAATCCGTCTACATTTTCCTACTTAAAAATTTTATTTAAAAAAGACGGATTCAAACTGCAACTTTTTGCTATTTCTCGTAAAATTCTTAGTTTGATCACAAAAAAAATAAAACATTACTCATTCTTTTTTCGCATACATTCAGAGGGGTTATCGTTTGTTTAAAAAAAATGAAGTAGGCTGGTGTCAAATGATGTCATAATGATAAACAGTTTTATTGTCATTCTTAACTTCTTCCATAGTGGACATATTAAATAAAAACTGTTTTCCCCCTAACTTTAAGGGGCTGTAACTTGGAGGATAAGTGGTTTTGAACAAAACTTTATATGAAAGTCCCCCCTTAATTTTTGCTGAAAAATTACCCTGTTGAATATTTCGCATCAATTTAGAAACGCCCTGTATAAATCCAGAGAAAAGGAAGATAGATTTATGTCGACGAATTCAGAAAGAAACTGGCGAAAAAGATAGTAGAAATAAGCTGTTTGTAAGCAAGATTGAAGAAGGCATTGTAATGTTGTACGGAGCGCAGTAAAGGGAATGAGAGAAGGGGGAGACGTTTGAGAATAAAATGGGTAGGAAACTTAAGGGTCCAGGCGGAAAGGTAGCAATGAAATATGAAGTGATAAGTTATCAGCTCTTGTATTTTTACAATCTTGGAATATAGTCTAACTAACGATGTTGCCTCTGACAAGGTTTATGATCAGTTTACAATGACATTGGAGACCTACATTGTGTTTTATTCGTCTGATTGCCAAGTATGCTGCCAAAGTTATCTGACGTAGGTGCGTTGAGCTTCGTTCACTTTTGGAAGTGATGTCAGTGGTATCTATTTCTCTACGGCTTGAGGAATTAAACGATGGTAGAAGTTAAGAACCAGCGTAAACTAGAAATAGTTTTAAATTGAGCATGGTTACGTACCTATAGCATCAATTCTTGTGTTCTAGTTTACTTTTGGTACGAGCGTTGCAGAGAAACCGCGGAAGTTTGTCACTAAACAGGGTTTATGCAAAAACGCTGTTGTGAGTAGCCTTTTAAGTGCGATAATTGCAATTTCAAAATGCGTAGCAAATGTCACCTCACAAACGGTCTGAAGATTTTGAGTTTTGGGCAACTGTGATCATGGATGTCTTGGAAGGCTACATCATGGTGGTAAGTTATATGCTTTAAATTCTGATAAAGGAATTGTTCGTTTTATTTTGTCTTTGTAGTAAGAAAGCCACTATCTATTTAGTAATGTCAAATCAATTAATTTTATATTTTCCTAATTAACAGACTACCTAACCACCACTCCCCACTATTTACTATACCTTCAATATTATTTTTTTTTTCATCCATCTCCTTCCTTTACCCATTGGATTCCTTTCCCCATTTACTCCCTAATATAGTATATACCAATCCGTTTCTTGTTATTGGTAATTTATGTGTTCATTACCACACAATCTGCACACCCTCTCCTTATCAGTTATCCTTTCCATATTTTTCTATGCTTTCACTGCTTGCCCGGCACTCACAACGCCCCCTTTCCATTTCTATATCTGTATTTTCTAGAGTTTCCGTTCTTCTTTCACTAGTTAACGTCCATTACCAATATTTCTCTTGTATCTTCTGTGTACTTCATTCACTTATTTCATCTCCAAATCTCGATCCATATAACATCAGACTCCTTAATAACTCTTCTTTTCTCTAAATCTTTCCCAAATGTCTCTATTCTTATTAAATATCTATATTGTCTACTGTCCCCACATTTTCCACTTCTTTCGCATTCTACACATTTGCTTGTATTTTGTCTTCAAAAATATCTTCCAGAACCATATCTTTTCATTTGTTGCTAATGCTACTTTCTGTTCTTCTATTTCTTCTTCTAATCTTTCTTTTATTATTTCTGCGCATATCTTATTTTCTCGCGTTTGTTAGACTCGCTCATCTGGGTTTCCTCTTTCTTATCTCCTCCCTTGTATACTGGGCTTATTATTGCTTCTTCCAATTTTTTTGCTTTTCAGTGTCTCCATTGGTCTCATTATGTTTCATCTTACCTTCTGTTTTCCTTTCTTCATTTTTTCTATTGCTATCTTCTTTTCTTATTCCTCCTCTCCGGTTTCTTATATTTTCTTCCGTCTTCTTTGTTTTGTTACTTTTTCTTCTGTTAATATGTTCTTGCAATTTTCTTCCCATTTGACGCATGTTATTTTGTTTTTCATTTTTTGTTTTTCTGCTTTTGTTTATAAATTCCTATTTCATTTTTTCTTCAACACTTTATGTGTTTCTTCTTTTCTTCGGTTAATATTTCTTTGAAGTTTACTTTAATCTGTTTATATTCTTAAATCTCTATCTTTCTTTTTCTATTTCCCTCTTCCTTTTGTCTTTTCTTCTTCTCACAATCCTTATTATACTATTCTTTTCTTTTCCTATTTCTTTTCTGTTGCTTCTTCTACTTCTTTGTATATTTTCTTATGTTTATATTATCTCCATTCGCCCCTTCTTCTTTTTCGACTTCATCTTTCTCTTCAAACATGATCACTTCTAATGCTTGGTTGTCTGATTCCACATCTTCTCAAAATTCTGTATCCACCTTACTTTCTCATTTGTTACTTTATAGTCCATAGTCCTCTTTCTTCACATACCACCTCGACCAATATTCTTTCTTGTCCGTTTATTTTTACGGCGCTCGTTTGCCGTGATACAACAATGCAACACTTGTTCTGGCATGGCGATCGCTGCATAAAAGTTTTGTCACATCATTTCCATCTTCATAATCCCTCTTTTCCATTTCCTTTTTCCACTCCTTTCGCCCTTCTCCGTTTTTCTTTTCTTTTGCACTGCAAATTTCTCTGCCACTTGCTTCCAACCCCTCCTTCTTCTTTCACCTCCATCAAGTTTCTACCATCCCTACTATTTAAAAACTCATTATATACTTCCAAAACTCTTCTCCTTTATTTTTGTCTGCTGAGTTCCAAAAATATAATTTTGTTTTTCCTCTTTTTCTTTTCACTTTTCATATTTTTAGTTTTTGTAACCATTTCTTATTTTTTCTTCCTTTTCTTATCCATCTTTTTTGTCCATCCATCCACATTTTCTTATGTTCAATTTTCACTCCCATTCTCTCTTTATCTATTTCCTCTACTGTCTCCATCCTTGTTGTCATTTAGATTAAATTTTAGCTGCGACACTACAATTTGTGGGCGACTAGGAGAATGAGGCGCTTAAAGTTGCTTTTGAAAGGCCTTTCTCCTGAGTTTATGCATAAACACTCTGGAGAGTGGCCTTTCAAGTGCGATGGGCGCAATTGCAAAACTCACAACAAACAACATCTGAAGATCAATTGGCTACCTATATTTGGAATTTTAATTTTAAAACAAGCTTTATTATTTTTCCCAATTGGTGTTGTGCGATTCAGGTAAAAAATGATGCGATAATGTTTCTTTATGTTAATTTATAATATTACCAATTTCAGAAATATTTTAGGAGTAAAGGAAGAAAGGATGAGTGAAAATATAAAATCAGATGGAGCAATCTAGAATTAAATGGAAGACGAAATAGTGAAAAATGTACAGAATAGTGTAAATAGGAAGGGAAACGAGAAAATTAGATAGAAGAGGAATGAAAAATAGGAAATATAAGAAGTAGAAAGCTAGAAAGACAGATTTGTAAATATGTTGGAGAAACCAACAAGATAATAGGAATACAAATAATGAAAGCGAACAATGTATAGATTTATTAGATGGGCGTAGGAATAAGCCAAAAAGAACAAACCAAGAGAGGAAAGAAAGATGAAAATGGGGAATGGAAGATGCAGCACGTACATAAAAAATAACACTCTTAGTGGGACGATTAAGTATTTTGACATGGAAATTGTGGAGGTCAAGCTATAGAGAAATAGCTTTTTGTACGAGTTACAGAAAAACCGTGGCAATACTATAAATTTAACCAACACTTCCAATCTTCACTATACCTTCGATATTTTTATTTTCCTCTCCTTCTCTTTCCTTCATCCATTGAATACTTTCCCCATTCATACCTAATAGTATACACTAATCCGTTTCTTATGGTCCTCACCCTTCTTCTATGTGTTCTATGTTTTCTGTTCTTAAATAAGATTTAATTCTTTTTTTTTCAGATATGTTTCTTCTGTATAAAAGTTTCTGTTATTAGTTTTCTATTTTCTCGTTATATTTACCCTCTTTTATTTTTGCTCTTCTTTCTTCATTTGTTTGTTTTTATCTCTTGTTATAATCTGTTCTAAAATAAAGATGTATAAACTTCTATATCTCTCCTTGCATATTCACCTCCTTTCATAATACTCTGCCTCTTTTTTCTTCCCCGAATTTTATTTTATGCTTCCACTTCTTTTCCAACATATTCATCTCATTGTCTACTGTATTCCATCCTTTTCTTCATATCGCAACCCTGGCTTTCCTGTTTTCTATTTCTATTTTCTAAAGTTTCACTTTTTTCTTTTTTCTAGTCTTAACGTCCACTTCCCATATTTCTCTTGTATCTTCTGTAGTTCTTTCTATACTGTCCATCTCCAAATCTCTGCTCCATATAACATCAAACTTCTTACTAACGTCTCAAACATCTTCTTTCTCTCTAAATATTCTTGCTCTTATCTCCCACACTTGCCCTACCATCCTTTCTGTCTCGGTCTCTCTTATATGCTCTCCATCTTTATTAAATATCTATATTGCCTACTATCTCTATCTATTTATATTCTTCAATCTCCATATTTCTTCTCCATGCTTTCTGCGTTTATCTTTGTTCCCTCTAACCTCCTGTACTCCATTTTTTCTGTTGCCTGTTAAATTTTGTTATTATTTTTCTCCTCATTCTTCTTCATCTACCTCTCTTAATGTTTCTATTTGTTCTTCCAAGTTATCTTATTTCTTTTGTATATTCTCTTCTGGTTCATATTTGCCCCTTCTTCTTTCTCGACCTCCCTCTTCCTCTTCTAACACGATCACTTCTAATGCTTGTTGGTCTGATTCCACGTCTTCTACAATTTTTAGAATTTCTATGTTCTCACATACCTACATACTCCATCACCATTCTTTCATCTCTTTCTTTGTTTTGCTAACATATTAATTAGTTGTTTAATCCTTTAATAGAGGTTTTATAAATTCTACATAAATGTTATTCTACTATAAACTGCGATTATTTTTTTAGTGACGTCATTATACACAAAATATTTTCTTTTAAATTATTCATTTAACCATAAAACTTTTTTTTGTTACACAATTTTAATGGGTTAAAGTGAATAAGGCCTTAACCCAGTTTCAGATAATACATTTTTATCTTATTATTGTTCGCTGATTCAAAATTTATAGCTTCAGGTTATCCAGCCACAAATGGATTGGCTGAAAAGAAACGTTCAGAACGCCGCGCCCAAAGAGTGTTGATGACGTCAGAAAAGTATTATGCCAAATTTACACTGCATGTTTCTTTCTATCATATCAATAAAAATATGTTACAAGAAAAATAATAAATTTTTTGTTCGGTCCCGTTGGACTATGAAGCTGCATTTATTAAAATTAAAACAAGAAATTGCGACTGATCGGAGTCCCAGGTTCCGTATGACCTGTCTTTACTGATTACTTTAGCTACAGATGCCAGCCCAACCGGAATATCCGAAGTGCTCTCGTAACTTCATAGACGGAACGAAAGACTGCGATAGCTTTAATAACTCTCACGATCGAGCGAAACTATTCGGACACTTGATCGCAAGGCCTTATGGTCGAAAATTTACAGTTTGATCACTGACCAAGCTATGAGGTTGCCGTCTCAACCGATTCCGAATTGAGACGTCGAATTCAAACAAACGATTGCAATTAAGGAAGCTGACAAATGGGAAGCATTTAACGATCTTTAGCTCGACATGTGATACTACGATATCAGGTATCACTCACGCAGCACATAATACGCGACTTACTATGTTCCACGACTCTACACCGCGTTCATTCATTTTTGTAAATAGTACAGCTTGATTACGGTTTGTGTAAACAATAAACGCTAGTAAAAACCGACTTGATTCCAAATACTTTCTCTGGTTCGACCCGGCGTCTAGAGATACACCTAAACTCCACCGATTAATGCACATACTTAGTCTAAATAGTAAACGATCAGCCATTAGTGCTTTTGTTACGTTTGACTACAAGATAGAACATCGAAAATCAGAACTAAATGCCAAAGCTGATTACTTTTTCAGAGCTCCACTGCAAAGAACCAGTGACTTGAGAATAAAACTAAACGAGGGGTGAAAAATATATGAATTCACAATGGCCGATGTCATAACTTATCAATCAATTGCTCAAGAAAGCATAAATGATCTTGAATTGGACCAATTTCGAAAAGACTTGCTTTCTGGATAAAGCACCGACATAAAATTTACCCTCCACAAAGGAATTGTACTTCGAGGCGATAGAGCGATTATTCCTGTTTCCTTGGGTCCTGCAATATTAAGGGAACCGCACTATACTCATTTGGATAAATCAAAACTACCCGAATTAAATTAACCAACACCTACATCTCAGTGAACAGTGAGGAGCTCCTTCAATGTCAGTCCACGAAACTGTTTCACAGCGTAAATCATCGAACAAGAAACCTGTGTTCGCTTAAATTTGTAATTAACTAGATCTAGAGTAGGAAAATAATCAAGACGTGGCAACGTTGAGTTTATATAAGAGAACTGGAGTAACGTCAAAAATAGAAATGGCGGGTATCGAGTAATCGTGTAATTTATTCAATCGTTTTTCATATAATATATCCGTTTTACTCAGCATCTGAATAATGAATGTTTATGATTGTATTATATAGTTATTTGAATAAAAGATAGTGATGTTTAAAAAGCAAAGTAAGTAAAACTTCTATTGTATAAATTATGCCCTTTATACATACTTACAAGTATGAGTAATGATCTTGATCATTTTTATGCCGCTTATTGATTTTAATACAAATATAGAATAGCATTATGGCAGGGAACAATAAAACCCGCAGAGTTAATTTAGAAAAACTAAAGAAGAACGTGGGGATTCCATCATTCTCTAAACAACAAATTAACAATGAACTTCCCTAAAGTTGTAAGTATCACACATTGTCAAATTATTTACATTTTGATTACATTGAAGGAGAATCCGTGGTTTACGAATGCAAAGTCGAGATTGAAGACATATGTATGCAAAATAATATCATATTAAAAAACCAAACGTATTCACTTTCGTCCCACACCTTATCATTTATTAAAGAAGAAACTTTTCGTTGATAAAATCAAGCAAGAATTTGTTGAGGATGTGGGCGAATTTGTAGAAATAGATGATGTGTTATTTAATTCTGATCTACCTCTCTGTTTTGAACAATCATCATCAAACATATTTTATTGCTGTTTCCATTGTTATTATGGCACGAATTCAAAAGTCAACCTAATTGAACACGTTTTTACTCATCGCCTTCAATGTAATTTATGTGATTACACGACCCGGACGATTCCTCATTAACAACTCACAAAAATTCACTCAAACAGAATTTTGCGATGTGACAATTGTGATTATGTGTGTGTAGGGAGGTACTCTCTTGAAATGCATATGTCGACTCATCAACCATCAGCGCTTAGCATTGGAAATTGGTTTGAATGCTTTAATTGCGGTTATCACACTAATACAAAAACCGCTTTGAAACTTCACTTATTGAGTCGTAAAAGCTCCTCCATTTTATGTAAAAATGCAATTTGAGGTTCATTCTAAAAATGTTTACAATTTCACATGTTGAAACACAGAAAATTAAAATCTAAAGGGGCTCTTCCTTTAGAAACTTGATCTGAAGTGTCAGTGTGTGGAGTTTTAACCCCGCCAAACAAAGCAGTTTACAAAATCATATTATTTACAAGCATAATAGGGAGAAGTTAAAACTCAAGTGTCAGGTGTGTAACTATGCAACTCTATGTAAATCTGCATTGGTTATCCATGTTCGAAGGCATACTGGAGAGAAACCTTTTAAATGCAAATGGTGCGACTATAGGAGTGTATGCAGTGTAAGTGAGCATATGAAACATTCACACACTTATCCATCTTTCCCCAAGTATAAATGCGACAAGTGTGATTATCAAGCTCCCGCCAATAACAAACTTACTCTTCATAAAAGAGTCCATACTGGGGAGAAACCTTTTATGTGCACATTGTGTGATTATAAAAGTGCTTCGCCTAAAGGCTTAAAAGTGCATATGTATAAACACTCGGGTAAGTGGCCTTTTAAATGTCAAGAGTGCAAGTTTGGAACTCACGAAAAGAGAAAGTATGTGATACACGAACGGGTACACACTGGAGAAAAAGCCATTTAAATGTGACAAATGCGACTTTTGTTGTTCACGATTGGACTATTTAAAGTTTCATACGTTAAAACGTTGTAAAAAGCGGGTTCTTTAATGAGTGAAAACGATAGATATATTTTGAGTTTATGCAACCAAATGAGGATCAAGTTTTTTGAAAGTTTAAAAAGAAGTGGAATTTTGGATTGTCTAATCATTTCGTTTTTTCTAAGTTTATTTCAGTAGATTGCTGCTGAAAGCTATGCATTGCAGAAGAAATAACAGAAGAAGATATCCATACTATGCCACCTTTGCTGCAACTCATCGATATTTTGAAGTCAGTTTGTGAGGATATGGGACAATATGACCACGGTCAGCCGTTTGAATAATTATTGTGAGAATGTCTTGTAGTTTAAAATTTGTGCATGGTTTATCATTCCGATCAGTTTGTCGATGGGGTCTGCACTTTTAAGCAGCATATTTTGTATATCTATGTGCTTTCAAGCGAGAAAAGTTCAGGGGTGTTTGAACATGTCTAACTTCATACTAAACGTATTTGAAGTTGTCTGTTTATTTCAACGATCTAACTTTAAAAATGGTTCTAAAATTACTGCAACGTTTTATTAGTTAAATCTTAGGGTTCCGTGTTTACCGTTCCTCAACGACTTACTTAAATAATTTATTGATAATGGTTCTTTTTTAGGTTAATATGTAGAACCAGATGAGAAACCCGTCCATTGACGGGCAAACTTTAATGCATGAATTTAATAATGCTGGGCTTTTTTTTATAAATAATGAAAACTGCAAAACAAGAAAACTTTTAAATTGACTCTACCCACGCCTCTGAATGGAAATTTCCGGTTTTCTGGTTTTTCCCGTTGGTTTTAAGGCAAAACTCTTCGGCATGCCGAATTTCAAGTCTCTACGACGTCTGGAAGTACCCGTTTAATTTCGGAGACAGGCATGTACAAAATAGGCGCTTTATTATATACGATGTAAGTAGTCGAAATCGGTAGAGCTGGCACCGCTGATTAATTAATAAAAATCAGCAGTAATTTTAGGGACGTGTGATTTTTTTTCAATATTTCTGTTGGTATTAGTTAATTGAAACAGAGCTAGTGGCTCTCTTTTTACAGTTAGAGTGAAATATGCTATTTTATAAATAACCACGACATTTTAAATTTAATTTCTTAACGTTTGTGTACACATCACTTGAACTTGTCCTTGAACAAAATACCTCGAGCTATTTGAAACTTTTTTTTATTAAAATAGTATTTACTATTCGAAACGAATTCCGTTTAGAGAGAAAAGCGATACTCGTCACTTAATATCAAGTTGTTAAACAAATGTTTTGGCTAATTGGAAGTGGAATATAGGAATTAAATAGTAGTCCAGGAATGTTAGAAAAAAATGTTCATAGAATGTTTTGTAATTAGACATATAAGTTATGTAAAAACAATATTGTGACAATTAAATGTATGTTATCATCATTATAGACCTATACCACCTGAAATTTACTGCAATGTAAATATGAATGTAGAATGATATTCTAACCTTACTTTCACAATGAATTTTCTAACACTCTTGCCATCCACATTACTTTCTTTCTCTCTGTCTTCCTTTAATTCTTCTCATCTACATATCATGTGCTTCGGGTTCTCCATCCCTCTCTGCGTCTTCTACTGTTCCTTTTCTTATTCCCACGCCCCAACCTGGTCATCATTCTGTTTTCTTTTATTCTCACTCGCACTATACGTATCTCATGTTGTATCTTCCTTTCCTTATTTTTGCTTTTCTTCCTTGAGTTTGCTTGTTACCTCTTCCAATTTCTCTCATTTCTCTCATGTTGTATCTTCCTTTCCTTATTTTGCTTTTCTTCCTTGAGTTTGCTTGTTACCTCTTCCAATTTCTCTCATTTTCTCCTTTCTTTGTCTTTTCACTTCCATTCTCGCGTATTCTTTTTTTTACAATACAACTTTCTTTCTTGTTGCTCTTATTTTTGCAAACACTTTAAATTTTCGTTTTTTTTCCTCCATTCATATATCATTGCCTCTGCTAGAATTTTGATTTTATTGCACTATTTATTCTGACATTATTTTATCTAAACCTGCCAATACTATTGTCATACCTTAGCATATGTTACAAATATGTCATCTCATTTACATTTATACCCCCTCCCCTGCCAAACATCAATTTCTCTAACCCCCAAACGTTTTGAAAAAAACACTATCTTTGTCTTCTCCACATTCACTTCAAGTTCGATCGTTTTTACAACTTTTATTATCTAACCTTTATCCTCCCACCACTTTCTGCTGCTTCCTCAATTCCTCTTCCAAATCTACTACCTATAATGCAACGGACACCCTTGCCGCAATCTAAAAGCTGTTACTTATTTCTTCACTCATTCTCACTTTGCACTTTTGTCTCTCTTGACATCGTTTTAGTAGTTTTATAATTTTATCCTGTTCACATTTTTAAACTAGGAACAAGCATTATACTTCCTCTCTCTTCTTCTATTTTTCTATGTAATATTCTGTGCGGTATTATGTTTTCTTCCGTATATTTTTATGGATGTCCCTGTATCCTATATGTTCCGTCTGCCTTCCCTTTCTACAATTTTTTGTGTTTTCTTATTTCCCTATTTCTTCCCTTTTCTTCTTTTCTGACCTGCTGCCTTTTCCATCTAACATCTCCATCGCTATATTCTTTCATTTCCATATTATTTTCTACTTTTTTCCCTTCTTTCTTTATTCAAAACCTATATTCCTCAAAAGGTACTTCTTTGCCTAGACAAAATTGTAGAAAATAAATAGTAAACGTTCATTGTAGGAATCATATATATCAGGAACGAATATAATACAAGTATGCTGGTGGAAAACAACCCCAAAACCCCCCCCCCACACACACCACCCCCCCCCCCTAAACATTAATTAAAATTTTTCTCAACAAAAAATTTATTAAAAATACAAAATTTCCCCAACAACATTACAAATCCCTTTACGTCACACACAAAAAAAAATACACCAAAAAAAAAAAAACAAAAAAAAAAAAAAAAAATAAAACCCACAAAAAAAAAAATACCTTTTGAGATCTTTTTGAAATTGGTAATTAGCAGTTTATTTAATCAATATTTAGTTTTGCAAATACCTCGCATATGCGATAAAATAATATTATAATAGATATAAATAAATGTGACTGAGCTGATCCCTTGATTTTCGTCTCTCACGGTAGAAAATATTAATTGTCAACAAGGATAATATTGCTTCATACTCAATTATACTATAATAAATAAAATCCTTTAAAATGTATTCAAAGTTAGTATCAGAATCAAACATCTTACATTCTCGTAGTGGCACAATAAAAAACACAAATGTCATCGAGTAGAATATTGACCGTTTTTGACATATGTCATTTTTTTCCCAAAAAAATGGTCTTTGTAATAGTTAACGAAAAAATTTGTATCTCGCAAATTAGTTGAGATTATAAAATTAAATTTATGGAGTAGTTGGCTGGAAGTCCAGGCTTACTCTTGATGTCCTACTGGTGATTCCATCTTGTGCCATATGGGCACAGGCAATTTTAAATATCACAATCAAAACGATCAAAAAATCATTTTTTTAAATTTAACTTAATTTAAAAAACACGATCATCATTTGCTTTATTTTTCCTTGTTTTGTTAAATCAAACTCATAACAATTTTCAAAAGTAGAATTAGTCACATACACATTGAGATTTTATTTTTTAAATGGGCGCCATCTTTTTCTGCTTTCAATGATGTGCTACAAACTACGTTTGTGGTAATAAATTGCTGCTTATTTAAAAACTATAGTATTACAATGAGTTGGCCATGAAAACAAATGTATTATTGGAGACAATTATCTTAGTGGGGATTCCTTGAAGTGGAGGGACGAAATTAAACCACTACCCTGGTTTTAATATGCCGATGTTTCACCCGACCTATGTGGGCTTATTCAAGGCTTCTGTTTATTGTTACTGTTTATTTATGGAAAAACCCGCATATTGAAACCAGGGTAGTGGTTTAATTTTGTCCCTCCACTTCAAGATAATTGTCTTCAACTCTCATTTTTGCAGGATAAATAAATTTAATTCAATTGCAAATATATTATGTTATTATAAATTTAAATTAAATAAAAGTTTGAGACGTCAATTTTTTTAATAAAATTGCCAGTTTTCCACTAAATGGGCAATCAAATATGTTTTTACCTACATAAGCTGTATGCATAAGATTAACTCAAAATTGACAGCTTAAACTTTTATTTAGTTTGAAGGCATCGCATAACAAAACATAATGCATTTTTAATTATAAAATTCAAGAAGTTACCAGCCCTATTTTGCAAACCATGAAAATAATTTTTTGTGACAATTATTATACGTATACTTTACGAAACAAGCAACTTTTTATAACGTTTACAATAACGAAAATATTTTAAAAACAATCTTAGATTTTGGAACTCCTTGGAATTTTTAAATTTTCGTAGCAAAAGCTGAACCAGCACAAATTGTTCATAATTGCTCATTTCATCAAAATCGTGTCATTATTAATAACAAAGATAGCCATACAATGAATGTGTAAATTTGTCGTTAACTTTTAAAACTAGGCGGTTTTATACCAAAAAAGTTCATTAAGCCACCTTTGTGTTAAGCCCGCGCATCGTAATCAAACAGCGCATCGTAGTAAATTAAATTAATAAAAATAAAATCAATGGACAATAATAAATGAAGTTGAAAGTCAATTGAAAGATTAGAGATAAGAGATTAAGTGTAATACGAACAACTTACATTGTATAAAAAAACCGTACATCCAGGATCGTTCAAAGTAGTTAAATGTTGCACGCATACATCATCAGTAAATGTAATAAGGTTAGTGTATTAACACTGTAGTAAAAAAATTTAGTATACAAAAAGAATAGTTGTAGCGGAATGGACCTTTACGATGATGTTAGTGTTAATGGTAATGTTAATGTAGAAAAACAAGAATCTTTTTGTTTCACTTAGTTCATAACAATAGTTATGTCAATGTTAGATGTCGATGTTAAGAACGCAAAAGTATTCTACCAATAAAAATAAACATTATTGACATACGCATTCTGAAGATGATCACATTCTGTGAATTATGCCATAAGGAGAAGAATCCGCCTCTTTCATATTCGCGCAATTTAAACTTATAAGCGTCATTAACATCATTGAAACGTTAACATTATCATTGACATCATAAACACTAACATCATTCTTGAAGACCCATTAATAAGTTTCAAGTTGCTTTTAGCGTTTATGTTGCGTTAATTAAAATTCATTTAAATTTAATCAGTAAATAAAAATTGTACGTTTCAATATTTTTAGTTGTATTAAAATTTTGTTTTAAAGTTTCAAACCACGTATCTTATGAAAGAAGCCGAGATTATGAGGTAAACTCACTGAACTATATAATAACATAGAATGTTCTTGAAATTACAAGAACAAAATTAAATAAAAATTAACTAAAAAGATATTGCATTTTTGAATTTTTTTTTAATATTGATCGTTATTAATTGAAATATATTTACACCGAACAATCATAAAGTTTTTTGACATTAGCAAATTTTTCATGTCTTTGATAACTTCAGCTAATAAACGTCAATTGTTGGTCAGTATTCATAAAATTTTGATGAAAAGATGGTGTTTTCGTCAGAACATACAAGATTTATTATTATTGAATCTTACATCCGTAACTGTGTTTTCAATAACGGTCAGTGGACATTCAGCACTGTTGCTTGTTTGGCCGACTTTCGGGAAAGATTTAGATATGCAATCAACAATACGCATATATTGTTATCAAAGACATGAAAATTTGATAATAACATAGCCATACCTTATCTAAAAACTTTGGAGATTGGAGTAGCGGTTAATACCGTTGAAAGCCGTTGTACATACGCTGGGGTCCTCAGTTTGAATTTCGCACAGACATTGTGGTTTTCGTTAAAATTAATAATAAAACCCAAGAAATATATAAATTTAACATTTATAAAACATCCACTTTTTATAATGCAACTTTTTGAAAAATTTGAATAAATTATTTGATCTGTTTGCTCAATTTAAATTTGTGGGATAAAAAGACCTTTGTGTGCAGTCTCCATAATCACCTGCGCGAACTCAATTTGGTTCACTTTTGGAAAGTACAACAATTGGCGTTGCATATAATTATATAGTTTAGTGGCTAAACTAAAGTATTAAACAATTCATAGTCTCATGTTCAATAGAGAAGTCAATTAAATTTATTTTGTTAAATAACAAATTGCAATCACAACTTTCTACGATACGAAATAAATCTGAAACACCCTATATATGTCTTTACTTCTGTTTACAGGTACAACAACCACTGCCATTTATGTATACAGTGAAGGAACTAAAAGGTAAGGGGTTCCAGTAAACCGCTATGAATTCATAAACATCAATAAAATGGCAGAAACTACAATAGAATCCAAAATTTGCTTAAACAAAATAAAGGAAGAAGCCCCATTTCATTTGTTAACAAACAACTTATCGGTAGTAATACCCATTCATTACAGATTATACGTGGATGTGCAGCTTTTTTTCAGGTACATTTAATTTAATATAAGTCTGTGTCTTCAATATAATAAAACTGACAATAGCCCTGGGATTTTTAGCCCACTAGAGTTGAGTTGTCTCATTTAAAATGCAAAGAATTACATCATGCAATGTAATTAAAATACGACTATTATTAATATAAACTCCTGTTAATGGATTATGTGTGTAATTGTTGTGTACTTGATATTGTAAAGTTTCTTTACGATAAGTAAACAATGGTCTCATTCACCAGATCTAAGCCCTCTGAAGCAGGTACCTGCTACCAAAAGTCTCAAATGTACATGTTTGTCATTACCTATGGAGAAGTAACATACACCTTGTTTTGAAGCCGATAGTGATGCAAGGACAGAGCTGTCATTGTCACGGGATGCGTGGAAAATACGCTTCAACTCTTAACTACAGGTCTTATACTCGGAACAGAAAATATACGCTGGTGTCACTGTTAACCTAAAATAGTCAAATGACAACTGTCACTGTTAACCTAAAATACATCACACATCTTCATTAGTTGCTTTCCTGTTGTTATGAATCTCAAATAATTTCACCTCATTTTAACTGAGCTGATATTTGAACGCGTTTTTTTGCCAACTGCTCACATGTACTTATCATTCAACCTCGTAAAAGATTCTGATTTGAAATGAGCAGAGATGCTCAACTCACTTCGTCTCACTCATAGATAAACAAACGGTGATCTCACCTCAGAAAGGAAAGCATGATTAGTAGGAAAGCACCTTTCTCCCACTTTTACTCACCAACTTCTACTCGTCACGTGATATTTTAGTGCCGTTCTTCAGTGCTTTCTTTACAGCATACCAACTTCATCTTTCGTTGTAATGCGAATATAGCCTTACTTGCCTAGGTACTTATATTTGTTTGAAGTTACATCTATGCTCAATAAGAGCGAAATTGTTTTTAAATGAATGAAGCAAACGTTAATCTTCGAACATGAACATGGTTTTGATGGTTATAAATATGTCACCGGTATTTTGACAGCTGACAAATATGCGCCATGTTTCGATGTAGAATGAAATGTAGCAAAACAAATGGTGATTGCAATTCCGTATTTTACAAAATAAATTCAATTGACTTTTATATTAAACATGAGACTCTATTAATTCGTTTATAGTTTACCTCATGATCTTGGTTCTTTAATAAAATACGTAGTTTGAAACTTTAAAAAAAATTTAATTTAACTAAAATAATGAAACGTACAATTTTTATCTATTTATTAAATTTAAATGAATTTCAAATAACGCAACTTAAAATATATTTCCGCTAAAACCTTTCTTTTGTATACAATTTTTTTATGCATGCAACCTTCAGCGACTTTGAACGATGACTTGGGTTTTATCAAGAAATTATATCTTGTCATTAAACTTGTTATTCATTAGATTGTTTTATTTTTTCTTTTAAACGAAATTAGTATTTACTGACCCTCGAATTTAGTTTGGGAACCCGACTTTATGGAAAGATGATATAATACTGACCGCACTACTACATTATTACTAATGCTTATTTCTTACTGCTGACAAACTTGCTTATCTGGGACGAGTGAATAAAGTTCAAGTTATTTCTTTTTGCTTACTCGGCGATATTTTCGATGTTGTAGCTCTATTAAATGATCTCGCCATCCGAAAAACTAATAGGCGTTGATTTTTCTGTACTGCATTGTTATATGTTGCTTTTGAGGATGGTGACAGGTAGTACCTCCAGCTCCAGCGCCTTCTTTCATCACGTCGGGGTGACCACTTTGGAACTGAACATGTGAAACTAACGCTTATTTCTTACCGCATATGTGTTTATAGAATTATAAAATACTTAGAAAATTACTGCTGACATTCAAAGAAAAACAATGTAATTCATTGTAGAAACTTAAAATGTATCTAAGACTTGGTATCCATCGCGGATGCGCACGCATTCTCCGACCTGTTTAAAATTGAAATCGCCCGCCACAAATTCAGTTTTCCCGCCAAAAGTGTGTCAGAAACGGTATTAAACATATTCTGTGTTCTGCACAGGTCTTAGATATGGTGTTCGGTAACGAGTTTTTAACGTATTGACTCAGATAGCTGACAACTTTCACTCGAAATGTTCATGGCAAGGAAAGTGAGTGATGGTGCTCGAACTCGCACTTCTAAGTGTACTTGATGTATTGTTCCACTAGGTGACGTCGTTCAAAATTATGTAGACACAATCTAACAACCACGTTAAAGAATAAAACGCTACACTATTTTATAAATTATTCATCAATTAATGATCTTTTCTTTTATGTCGTTTAATTTTGTTTATTTTCTTCATTCCAAAATACATGTTATCTCTTTTTTCTTTAGAAAGTAGGATTTGTACTGGAAATGAATTTTATTATGTATGACTATGGACAAATGCGCTTGTTCGACATTCGTAGATTTTGAACGGTTGTAACAGAAGCACTTTTATGCTAGTTAGCTGATTCCCTCCATTGTATAGAAACTAGCACATCCCGATTTTTCAAAATTATATTGTCTCAAGCTTTCCTTAGTGCTTTTCAATAGGAAACTGTACTAAATGGGTGCAGACTTATTTGGTTCTCTGTTGACCGATTCTCATAACATCCCAATTGGGACGATTGTATAACTTGCGTATCTTATTTTCACAGTAGAGGATTGTAAATTAGACTACGCAAAGTAGTAACCTTACATCTACTATTTATACACTAAAACCATCGGCAAAATAATTTTTAAATATTTTTATTTGGTCGGTTAATTATAATTGAAAACTGACGGCGGAAAGTTTTGTTTACTTCACATTCGGAAAAGCAAATAACCTTTAAGCGAAGTTAAATATTTTAAACTAATACGGTTATAACGTGGTTATTCAATTGTTTTTTTTTGCAAACACGGGGAAACACGTACTGGAGGGTGTTGAATTGCGCGAATGAAAAGCTAGGCGGGACTCTCCCAACTGACTACTGAGCCGTCTGGACAAACTGACTCAGACACGGTAATGCGAGCGTATTTATATCCGCCAAATCAATAAAAGAAAATCGGATAGGATTAATTTATAAAAAAAAAATTAAAATTTTTATTTCCGTTTTCTCTAATTTCCGGGTTTTTATAACACCTTTAAATTTTGTTACAGGACTCAGTTCAATATAACGTTGACGAATTGTGCGCTCAAAACCAACCACTTCTTGACACATTTTGTTCAGAGACAATTAAGAGGAGTTTATCAAGGTTGAAGTTAAGACCGAGAAAATCATTGAGGAGGACAATTCGGCAAACATTTATTATAGTTACGCCACTACTGATAAAAATCACATCTCGTCAACAACTCACGCAAATATCGAACCTACAGATGAAGCGAAACATCGACAGTCATCGCAAGATCTTACAACACCATTAACCTCCACTTCTAATAAGGATCGAATGTACAAATGCAAGCTGTGCAATTTTGCGAGCACTCATAAGAAATCATTTGTTGTTCATAATCTCATACACACCGAAGAAAAACCGTTTAAATGCAAATTATGCGACTTCGGTACTAAACAATCAAAATATTTAAAATGTCATATGTATATGCACTCTGGCGAGTGGCCTTTTAAATGCGGTGAGTGCGACTACAAAACTTACTCTGAGCATTTATTGACGCAGCATAAAAGGAAGCATACTCAAGAAAAACCTTTTAAATGCGATAATTGCGATTATCGAAGCAATCATTTGTCAAGCTTAAGAAATCACTTGTATAAACACTCAAGAATGGCCCCTTCATTGCGAAACGTGCGATTATAAAACTCATCTCGACAGTTTGCTTAGGAAGCATCAACAAATACACACTGGAGAAAAACCATTTAAATGCAACTTGTGCGATTTTTGTACTAATCGATTAGATAATCTGAAAACGCACTTGAGTCGGCACTCAGGATTGTCTTTTCCCTGCGATAAGTGCGACTACAAAACACACATTAGAAGTTTGTTTAAGAAACATCAAATGATACATTCTGGAGAAAAGCCATTTAAATGCAACTTGTGCGATTTTTGCACTAATCGATTAGATAATCTGAAAACGCACTTGAGTCGGCACTCCGGATTGTCTTTTCCCTGCGATAAGTGCGGCTACAAAACTCACGTTAGAAGTTTGTTTACGAAACATCAAATGATACATTCTGGAGAAAAGCCATTTAAATGTAATTTGTGCGAGTACCGCAGTAATCGACAGGATAATTTGAAAAAACATTTGAGTCGACACTCTCGAGAGTTTCAATGTAAACAGTGCGACTATAGAACCCGGTTTTCAAAGTCATTTGCGAAGCATAAGCGGAAACACAATTGAAAGAACTTTCTAAATCGAATTATTTACAACGGTATATTGCAGTGATCGCAAGGTCGTTGCAATGTATGAATTTAACCATTATTAGGTGTACGTGCTAAAACGAAGTGAAAGTGGGAGCATCAAACAATGAATTTGTTAAAATTATCGTTAACCTTTATATTAAAAGTTTATTAAGCCAACTTTGTTGTCCGCCCGCGTATTGTAGTCAGCTTGGGGATCTACGAAATTGTATTAATAGAAATTAATTTAATATTTGTAACCTTATTACGTTATCAGTAAAGTGAATAAGGTTAGTGTACAAAGAATGTAACATAAAATTTTGTATACGGAAAACCGAAATTATATTTTAAGTTGCTTTAAAAGTGCACGTTGCGTTCATTAAAATTCATTATCGTACGATTTATTATTTTAAAATTTCAAACCACATACGTCATTTATGAAGTCAAGATCATAAGAAAATTATAAATAAAAGAATTAATAGAGTCTCATGTTTAATAAAAAGTCAGAATGAATTTATTTTGTTAAATACCGAATTGCAATTACTCCATAATATTTAAGGACGCCCACTTCGTAAAAGCGTAACGATATTCATTGTTTGGTGCACCACCTTAATTTCACACCTTTCATTACCTTACGATCACTGTTATATGAATACATGTTCAGATAAGTGACCTTTTAAATGCAACTCAAAACACAGCGTATTTTGTATCAGATACTGACATAAGAAATCTAGATTTAAGTGTCAATTGTTATTGTTTTATCATATTAATTATGACAGCTGCAAATTTTTTTATATGTATATAGTGGGTTCCACCACTATTATTATTATTATTATTATAACTATTATATAGCATCGAAACGACAAATAATGTAAGAAAACTTAAAGCTTACATATATCGGGGTCTGAATTTAAAAATATTTTGGATTGTACAGAGTGCTCCAAAAATTCGTATCATATCAAAGTTATTTGTCGTTCGTTGATAGTTCCCACCCTGTACAAAATTAAAAAAACTACTGTTAAAGTTAAAAATTATGTTTTAAAATATAATTTACAATATATCGATCCAACAATCAATTTTTGCCAAAGTGTCCTAATAATAGAAAATATACATGAGTCGACACCTAGGTGTCGCACCATATTCTTAATAAACAGTATGTTTTTCAGTGAATAGTGAAACACATAGTGCACGGGGAAGAAAATTTTGTAAATGCAAATTATACGATTATAGTAATAGACAATCGCGAAATTTAAATTTGCGTATGTATAAATCCTTTGCTGAGTGGCTTTAGGTGCGAGAAAAAATTCACCTAATTATTTATTAGTGAAGCATCAGTTGGTGCATGCACATACAAACGTTTTAAATGCAAGTTGTGCAACTATTGTACGGACAAGCTTGAAATTTTGAAATTTAAAATTGCATATGTATAAACACCCTGGCGAGTGGCTTTATAAATGCTACGAGTGCGTCCGGTCTAGCAGTCGAAAGCTTTACTATTATCTGTATAAATTATCCCCGTGGCCCATTCTGCGACATTGGAGCTACGGGTAGGTTTTCTGAACTGTTACTAAAAATTCTACAATAACAAGCCTGTGACAAAGTTCAAGATCTGGTCACGTTTGACTTCTATGTATAGATGCGCGACGGATTTTAAACAATTTGAAAAGTATTAGGCACGAATGAATAATTTGGAAAACTTCGGTAGCAAAAGTGCCACATTAAAAACGTCGATTACATTAATAGAGGTTAGACTACAAAACACGACAAATAATAAAATGTTATTTGAAAAAATTATTTAAAACAAAGGGAAAAGCTCAAATTGCAATTATCACAATGGAATAAGCACTTATAAATTAATCGGCAGCGTTCTTTCCAAATGTGTAGAACAGATTTTTGCTCATGAAAGGACAACCGCCAAGAGATTTCAAACTTATTATACAAATGTAATAAATTAGAAATATTCCCGCTAAAAATATCTGTCTTAGGCCCACTTGTACGGTATAAGTTTAAGCCTGGTTTAAACTAAGTTAGGAATAAGAGCTTTTTTCCGTGTTCAGTTGAAGTTTAAAAATTAAATCAAGTTTAAACTTAGTCTAACCTAAACCATCGTAATTCGCCGCGCAACATCAGTTTGGTAGATATTGGGCTTATGTCAATGTCAACTCACCTTTATGGAGTATATTTTGCCCCTCGAACTCTTCATTTTGATGAAATGGTTGCAAAAAGACATTGCAACACTTACAAATTGGTAAGTTAAACTTTAATACATACTGACGAACAATAATTAATTCCAATTATTTCTTAAGGTACCATGCACTAACTCCTTCACAAATGGTTTTGGTTACTTTTCGCTTTTTGTATACATAGTTCTATTACAAGTAGAATACTATGAGAAATAATGAGAGAAAGCAGAATAGAGGAAGACACAGAGAAACGAAATGTAAGGTAAAAGTAATGTAAAAGTTAGGGGTATGAATTTTAGACGGGAAAGAGGTCAAAGCAGAGATGTGCTTTAAGCCCAATTTTTTGAAGAGATGTGGCTCAGGAATTCCAGAAACAACAAAAATAGGGGGAATAAAGATAGGAAGGAAAATGGCAGTACTACTGGCATATGCAGACGATATTGTAATTTTAGGAAAGTAGATATGGAAAAGGTAAAAAGGGTTGTGAAGAAGTAATTGGAGAAAAGAACTAGTGGTCAATATAGGAAAACGAGAATTACAGAGTTCAAAAGGAAAAAGAAGAGGGAAAGAAATGAAATGATAGTGGGGAGCGGAAGAGATAAAGAAACTGGATAAAATTTGTTATCTGGAATACACCATCAGATATGATAACAGAGATACAGATCAAATAAAGGAACTACAACCTAAAGGAATATTAGGACATAAAATGCTTTTGGGAAAGGGATAGTGGTTGTTTGAAAAACTATTTAAAAGCGTGATAATGTACGGGGCGGAGATATACGGAGGAAGGAATTAATGGGAAAAGTTCAGGATACAGCAAAAACACTGGACGAAAAGGGCATAACGATAACATTCAATTGGGAAGAAAAGCATTGAAACTGTAGGAGAGAATTGAATGCAGAAAAAGAACGAATTGTGGTACGAATGTTGGAAAAAGATTCAGAAACGAAACGATGCATAGAAAAGTAAGTCGAGGATACACTAAAGTAAAGAAAGAAAGATAGAAGAAGAGACAAAGTTAACCTAAGAGCGAGGATTAGACAAAAAAGGTATAACGACAAGTACAAGAATTTAATAGTCGATTTCAAGAGTGGTGAAAAGCATGGAAGGGAAGATGATGATAGCCAGGTGTAGATTAGGAAATCAAGAAAATCTGAAGAAGTATTAGAAAACGGATGAAGAAAGAATGTGCGGCGAAGATTGGAAAACGTAGAACATCTGTTATAGGAGTGCAACGAAGTAAAAATGTAAAATGAAGGGGCACTATTGTGGAGAAACGACAGAACTACTTTTCTGTAAAGATTTTACACGTTATGTAAGTGAACCGAATCAATTTGTTAAATTAAAATGGACAAATAAATTTAGTTTGAATTTACTACAAGTAAGATTCATTGAATTCAGAACTTGTTTATTAACATTTCCATGACCATCATAACAAAGAACATTCGACAGTTCTTCCAACTTAAATCGTATGTATATAACATAAAATTCACTACATTTTAGTACCCACTTTATATATTATTGCTAAACTGTTGGTTAGCAGAGTTTTTAATCGTAAGTATCTAAATTAAACTAGATTATAACTAACTCAAAATTAAACTCGTACTATACAATGGGTTTTAGTAAATTGATCTTTAGGTATACTTAATTATTTAATATATCTATTTTCAGAATCCATTACTGAAGAATACGTATTTCAAATTTTATCTCACTTTAACCGGGGGATTTATGCAGTGATTGTATAATTTCATAATTGTAATGTAAAAAGGTATAAAATGTCTAGTAGTAAGATATAAAGGTTTCTTGTATGTTAAGAAGATATATCGATTTTGTGCGTACGTGATCGAGTGAAGTGAAAGTGGAGAAGGGGCCGCTCTCGGGCAGTAGAGAATGATGGACGTACAATGTTTGAGTCCGTGCATAAAACAATTAATACAGAATGTTCTTCGCTAATTATTGAAAGAAGTGTTGTGGTTATGTATTTATAAATTGCGCAAAGCCGTGGACGTAACGTTATTTAGAATTATATTCATATTTGTAAGAATTATACGTATGATTATTTTTCTAAAATGGAAACCACGTTATTGTTATTAAGAATCTAAGTCTTAGGGATATTATTAACAAAGAATGTTAAACAAAGAAAGTTTCATGCTCACATTCAATATAAAATTATATTATGCAACACAAACATATAATCATCGCAATATGAGCTAAATATGGATCCGTCCCCCATCGAATTTTGAAACGCTGTTTTTCGCAAATCGAACCTACCCAACATGGTACCATTATCACCTCATTCTACCTACATTTTTGAAATCCTGTAGCATCTAACCCAAAATATTTTTTTTATCTCTATATAATTTTTTCAGTTGTATTTTAATTAAGCGTATGTAATCATGGCCGCTCTTTGGGAAAGGTTTGATTTTATTTTGAGCTTTCGATTTAACCCTCGATATTTTGACACAATTTGTAATCACAATGACCAGCTCGACTCCGTTTGAGCAATGGACACTTTGAAGGTTCCATCGATTGTGGGAGGAATCAACGGTTAGACATCAGACAACATTCGACATATAGTTATTATTAATGATAGTAAACACCTACTGTTGCTCCGGTTCTTTAACTTTCTCACAAAAACCGTTCATTTGGTTAGCAACGGCATTGTCTAAATACGTCAGATAGTCAGACAACCCAATGCATAAAATGTGTGACTCGAAAGGATACCGGACTTTTAGTTGAGGATACACTCACGAAAGCACTGCAATAAATTGATTACAGATTTAAATGTTGTAATTAACATACCGCATAATAGATGTCTTCACGATAGAATTCTTTTCAAACTTCGTTAACTGTTGTTTATTAGGCACCTAAAGGGATAAAAAACACGCAGATAAGACAAGTTTTTATATTTGCTACCACAAGCATTCTACAAAGCATATTTATAAACAATTTGTGTTGACGCTTTTTTAAATGCTAATGCATTATGTTGACCAAATAATGCAAAACAATAATAAAAGTTTTGCCGGAGTTATTTTATTTTAAACTAGCAATAAGAAGGGCTATTTATATTTGTAACACTTCTCTGGACAGCAGTGAATTGCACATTGTCATTACATTGAAAATCCGCTGATGTTATACTGTTATAGATATTATAATATTAACGATCTTAATTTAATATTTTGTTTCCAATGCAGTAAATCTGCACAACACCTGTCAACATCAAGCAAAGTATAATCTAAGGACATTTTTGTTTAATTAGTCAGGGATTGTTTATGGATAATTTAATTATAATCTATTTACGTTTCATTTTTCAAACCCTTATGTGTGAGGACGTTTTAAAATCATTATCATTAAATTCTATTGGTGGGCTAGCCCAATCAGCTAATTAATAAGAGAAGAAGAAGAAATAAACACGAATTATGAAAACGATAACATTTTTGTACGTTAGTCAATGGTGGTGTCAGTGAATTTTGATCTTCTGTAACATAAATTCTGTCACAAAATACTTTTACCATTTGTAAATAATAGATATTTCATTTTTTAGTTGCAGAGGCGATAGCCGAGGCAAATAACTCACATGATCATGACAAAATCTTTAGCGCCGTGGTACATATTATATTTTTCCGAAATCCCAAAATTTGAACAAAATCTGACAAGTTTATAACGTTCTTTAAGTAGCAAACGTGATCAGCTGTTCTCTTTTTTATGTCAAATGCTTCCAACGCGCATGAGCGATTCTCAAATTTACATACACTTTACACATCTCTACCGGCGAAAATGTGAACTTAAAATCGTCGTACAATGAATTACTTTAGTGTCGATTTTGTTTACTTTACTGCCGATGTTTAAAGGGCAAATGTGATTAATAGTAGATTATTTTACTAGGAGTTAAACAATATTTAGCGTCTGCCAGTAGCTCAATAATATGTCGTTTTATTGCCGGTTGAAGAAAAAAATATTATTCGTCTGCATTTGTAGGGTTTTGGATTAACTAGATTGTTATATATGTGGGTTTTCAAAAAAAAATATTGAACACGTATTTTTAATGTAAGAAAATCATATTCACGTTTATTCTACAATAAACAATTCTCGATCGCTTTTCGTCGATGGCTACATGACATCACCACTATTATAGCATTAATTATAAAACTTCGGTAATAATAATTTAATTTTTTACTGGTCCTAAAATTTTTCTTATTGGCTTTATTGATTTTATATAGGTATGCAAGCATACGATACTAATTAATCTTAAATTTAAGTTTATTTTTTTTTAAGTTTATTTAAGTTTAAGTTTACAAAGTAGGGCCACAGGTAAACCTAAAACGGCCCTCAAAAAAGAATACATATTAAGAACTAGACTTAAAGTAACATTAAATTTGAAATTAAAATTAGAGATTATCCTCTACTAATACTCAAAACTGGTCATCCGGATACAAGATTCGAAACAATTTTCTTTTTAAATGTAGTTTTAGATTATTGAAAATGTCGATGTTATAAAATGACGTATTATAAAGATTTAAGGTATGAATGAAAAATGAGTTTTTATAAGAGTCAGTATTGGCTTTTTGGTGTGGAATAACGAAGGAGTGCGAGTGGTTGTCCTAGGGATGCGGAAAGTGATCTCACCTAACAAGTATGGACAGTCAATATAATTATTAAGAATTTTATAAAGCATCATTAAAGCTGCTACATCACGTCGTTCAGCTAAGCATTCAATTGAGGCAATTTTTCTAAGTTCACTGGTCGGTAGATCAAAAGGACATGGACTTTTATTTACTTTATAGTACAAATATCTCAGCATGTAATTCTGAACTCTTTCAATATTGGATACATATTTTTATTAAATGGTTGCCACACGGTAGAACAATACTCAAGCCTACTCCTGACCAACGAGTTAAACAGCATGACAATTGGTTTTATGTCGGTGAAATCACTTGTGCATCTCTTTATGAAACCTATTAGTTTGTAGGAGTTATTAACAATCATGTTGACATGAGTGGTGAAATTGAAATTATTGGTAAAGATAACGCCTAGATCTTTAACAGATTCAACAGACTCTAGTAGAACACCATCCAGATAATATTCTGCTACATAGTGACCTTTTTGTCTAGATATTGACAATACAACACATTTTTGATATTTAATAAAAGTTTATTTTCATTACACCAAGTATTTAAACTATTTAAGTCATTCTGCAGCAATGATTTATCTGAATTGGATTTGATAGAGCGGTACAATTTGAGATCATCGGCATACAATAAGGAAAGAGAATGAAATATATCTGGGAGGTCATTTGCAAAGATGACGTAAATTAGAGGTCCAATCTTTGTACCTTGTTCAGGATAAAGGACAATACTTTTGGAATAATGATTTAGAAAATTTACCCTAAAACTGCGATTTTGTAAGTAGGAACAAAAAATGATAAGACAGATTTACTAGCACCAAGTCTGTATAGTTTAGTCAAGAGAATATCATGATCAACCACATCAAAGGCCTTTGAAAAGTCGGTATAAATGACATCTACTCTTCCACCTTCATCTAAAACGGAATGCACATAGTTAGAAAATACGAGAAGATTTGATTCCGTGCTCCTCCTTGGAATGAAACCATGCTGGAGCGGACTAAGTGAATTTTGGACACTACTGAGTAGGATTTTATAAATGACATTTTCAAAGACCTTTGCTGGGTTATTCAAGATAGAAATTGGTCTATAATTTGTGACCTCTGATTCAGACCCTGATTTGAAAACAGGAGTTAGTTTTACTGCCTTCCAGAGGTCAGGAAAGATACCATTGGATAAAGACAAATTTACAATAAAATGCAACTGTGATACTAGAACTTCCTTAAGTTGTTTAAATATAAATGTTGGAATTCCATCAGGACCACTACTTTTTTATTTTTCAAATTATTGAAACCTTCGAGTACATCGTTAACTGACACAAGACCAAAATTAAAAGAGTTATTGTTAGTTTGATTAGGATTATTGCACATTATTTTTCCAATATTGTACTCAGGTGGGATACTGCTATGAACTGAGCTAAAAACTGAGCAAAGGCATCAGCTATGTCTTTCCCTTGGTATTTAACCTCATTATAGAACATTTCATCTAAGATTTTGGTTTTAGATCTCAACAGTTTAGTGTATGACCAAAACTTGCTAACATCAGTACCAATTGACATTTCCACATCTTTTATAAAATCAGAGTACGCATTATCAATAGTTGATTTTAAAAGAATTCTTATCTCTTTGAACCTTGTTTCAAAGTATACAGAAATTTTTCTTTTTTAGCTAACTTATTTTTCTTTTTAGTAGTCTAATTATTTCTTTATTAAACCATACTGGGTATTTGCTCTCTGATCTTAATTTCTTGATAGGAATGCAGGTATCAAAGATATTATATATAATTGAATAGAATAAGTCCACAGCACTGTTTGGATCAGTTTGATCATATAAACGGTTCCAATCTGACTCAATAATTTTATTTTTAAAACTTCAATATTAACTTTACTAAATTGATAATATGTTTGGTTACAAGATTGATTTTCAACTCTGGCATGAGAATATGGATTACTTGGAAATCGTATACAGACACTAAGCGCTGGATGATATTCATCCTCAGGTACTAAAAGTACCTCTTTTGTTACAAATGTATTAGCTATACTAGAGAGAACTAGATCTAGCGTTTTATTGTTTGAGTTAAGAACATTGTTTTGAGAAATGAGATTATACAATAACATAAAATTACTAATACATTGTAGTTTACAATCTGCAGAATTAGACTGCACAGAACTATTACTTATACTTTCATAAAACTGAGAAAATGCTGGCAAGTTAAAATCTCCAATGATAACTATGTTTTCATAGAATTTTCCAGAGGTAGATAATTCTCCAAACCATTCATAAAATTCAAGATAAACAGAATTATTACATTGCGGTCTAAAATAAACTATACAAAAAATAAAATTATATCCATTTAGATTTAAACTACAAATAATTGAGTTGCATTGATACGATGAGTATGCCTTAAGAAGCCTTGGACGGAGAGCGGATTTGATGGCAAGAAGTACACTCCACCTCTTCCACGACCATCCCCAGGCCGGTCAGCACGCCACACAGAATATCTCAAGTCGAATAGTTCGTTATCATATATTCCATCATGTAACCAGGTTTCACTCAAAGCAATCACATCAAACTGATTAGCAACAACAGTCTTATAAAACTCTTTGGTTTTTGTTCTCAGTCCTCGTACATTTTGATAGCAAGCAAGAATATTATTTAAATAAACATTATTATATTACAGAGAAAAGAAATAATTGTATTTAAACTTTATTATTTGGAAATAGTTTGTTTAGATCATCTTGAGTTACTACTACTTTTATTTTGGAGTTGTCAGTTTGTCGAAGCAATATTTTGCCACCACTTACCCAAACATATTTCCAACCATTATCTTTTTAAGTTTTCTTGCCTTTGCTAGCAAAATACGTCTCAATTGTGTTAACGAGTCATTAATATAAATCGGAGAGCTGGACATAAAACCAAGATGAGTTGTATTTAAATCTTTTTGATTTCTTTTTATAAAAACATTATTTTGTCAGTGCGTCTCAAGAATTTAGCAACTACAATTGTTTGATTATCTGCCTGATTATTTTTTAATTTAAAATATTGTCTAACATATCTTCTTTAATATCAAAACCAATAGCAGTAGACAGTTTTGTAGAACAGGGAATACTTCTTCATTATCCTTAATTGGCAGACCATGTATTTCAATAGAGTTTAATCTTGATTCTTGATTAGCAGTGTCCAACTCTGACTTTAGATCAATGACCTGAGTTTTTAGAGACTTATTTTCAGTCATAAGCTGTTTCATCAAATCTTGTTGTTTCTTAATCAAGTTGTTTTGAGTATCTATAAGACATGCATACTCATCCATTTTTGCATTATAAAATTCTAATGATTTGTTTATGTCTTCTTCAAGTTTTTTATGTGACGTATTTAGCTTATCAATCTCACCTCTCAACCCTTCTATTAATTGTTTAAGTTCATCCATACTACTTTCAGAATTATCAGAGGTTATGATAGACGAATCTTTTCTACTCAGCCTACGATTCTTGTCACAATTAGGGCAAATTCAATTTTTAACAATTTTGCTTCAACTTCAGTAATTTTCTGACACTTCCAATGAAAAAGAAAATTGCACTCACCACACTTGATTTTTTCCTTTACAGACCTGTTTATAGTTAAACTACATGTGCCACAGACACTCATTCGAAATGATATTTCAAATTGATTACTAATTTTTCCATAAGAGACAAATAACACACTTTTTGATTCATAAATTTCAGTAAACAAGACAAGTTCAAAGTTTATTATAATTAATTTATAATTAAATACATAAAACAAAAATTTTGTATTACTTAGTGGTGACCTTGAGTGGAGTAGAGGGAGCACAGAACCGCACTCATTGAGAACTCGGTCTAGAGTGTTAAATGTACGTAAGCGGATCAAAAATAGGTCGACTTTTGTTGTTAATTAAATTATCCTATGAACTGGTTATACAATTTAGAGTGTAAAATAAACAACTGACAAAAGTCACATCAGCAGTTCGTCTCGTCCCAATTGCATAAAAATTGTTTTAAATTTCCTAGTAGTATTATTCTCACTAAATTATTGTCCAAATATGATTACGAATGAGATATACTGAGTTTGAGTTTACTACGACCTACGATTTACGTCGTAAAAACATTTATTATCAATTCAGCAAATAAATACTGACTATGTCAATGATAATCGTGCCATCTGTGGAGAAATAGATATCCGTTTGTATTACCTACTCATTAGATTTTTTGTAAACGTTTTTGCTTAGAATACTTAAATCGAGCTTTCAGTTGACCGTATATATTTAGGCAATGACAGCGGAGAGCACGAGTGGTGTAGGTATGAGCATGTTTACCATACATGACCAAGAAACAGTTTTTGGGTAAATTTGAAAGGGGGTAAGGGTGTATTGGAGTACGTACACGAAATATAACGCATTTACAAACTCCTTTAACCAACGACCCAATGTAAACATTTTCTGAACTACCCTATATTCAAATAAGTAAACACATCTATTTGTAGGTACAACAATCACTACGAAAAAAAGTATACAATGAACTGTAAACCATTTGAATGCCTACTTGCATAAGCACAATAATTATTGCATAATGGCAGACACCACATTAGCATGTCAAATTTGTTATAAAAAATAAAGAAGAAGAAGCTCTTCCAGATTCCCTATGCTATGATTCAATGCTACATCCTAAGTTGTCAACGTCTCCCATAAAAGTTGTAAGTATCGTATCATACTCAATTATTTCTACAGTTGAATTACATTGTAGGAACTGAGCATTGATGAAAACACACTTAGCGTGTAACCAATGCAAGGTCAAAATGGATGAAGAACACCAACCATTAATGCAAAATGATAACGTTTTGGAATAAATCCACAATCATTTTTGACAAACTCTTCTTCACTTGTTAATGAAGAAAAGTATTTAGAAGAAATCAAGGAAGAGTTTATCGAAGTTGCAATTAAAAATGAAAATGAAAATATTGTTAAAGAAGAAAGAGTATTATTTAACACAGACGATCAGAATACGTGGAAGAATTTACAGCATTAGATATCTTGTACTACTGCTACCAATGTAATTACTCTACAAGCGATAAACAAATATTAACCAGCCACATGTTTACTCATCTATTTAAATGTAATCTGTGTAGTTATACTACATTTGATAATTTCTCATTACGCAGACACGAAGAGGTTCACTTTAATGTAACCGGAAGAAAATGTAGTTTTCAGCTGTAATATGTGCGACTACAAGTGTCACAACAAAACTAATTTGATTCAGCATAATAAAACCCACACTCAAGAGAAACCTTTTAAATGCAATATTTGTAATTATTTCAGTGATCAATCAGGAAACTTGAAAATCCACATTACAAACACTCAGAGGGTGAGACCTTTTAGCTGTGATAAGTGCGATTACAGGTGTTACACAAAAGTCGATTGACTCAGCACCATAGAATACACACTCAAGGAAAACCATTTAAATGTAAGATTTGTGATTTTTGCAGTGATCGGTCAGGAGGCTTGAAAATCCACATGTACACACACACAGGAGAAAGGCCTTTCAGCTGTGACCAGTGCGACTACAGGGGTTACAAAAAGTTCTTTGACTAGCCACTATAGAACACATACTCAAGAAAAACCGTTTAAATGCAATATTTGTGATTATCGTAGTAATCACTCAAGGCACTTGAAAATCCACATGTATAAACACTCAGGAGTGAGACCTTTCAGCTGTAATAAGTGCGATTACAGGGGTTCAAAAGAGTGATTTGACTCAGCACAATAGAATACACACTCAAGAGAAACCATTTAAATGTAAAATTTGTGGTTATGGCAGTAATCAATCAGGAGGCTTGAAAATTCACATGTACAAACACTCAGGAGAAAAACTATTAAGCTGTGATAAGTGCGATTACAGTTGTTACCAAAAGGTGCTTTGACTCAGCACAATAAAAACACACACTCAAGGAAAACCATTTAAATGTAAGATTTGTGATTTTTGCACTAATTGCTCAAAAACTTGAAAATCCACATGTACAAGCACGAGAGACCTTTCAGATGTGATAAGTGCGATTACACGTGTTGCAAAAAAAGTGATTTGACTCAGCACAATAGAAGACACACTCAAGAAAAACCATTTAAATGTAAGATTTGTGATTATGGCAGTAATCAATCAGGAAGCTTGAAAATTCACATGTACAAACACTTAGGAGAAAACTATTAAGCTGTGATAAGTGCGATTACAGTTGTTACCAAAAAGTGCTTTGACTCAGCACAATAGAATACACGTTCAGAAAAACCATTTAAATGTAATATTTGTGATTATGGCAGTAATCGTTTAGCAACCTTGAAAATCCACATCTTCAAACACTCGGGAGAAAGACCTTTTACCTGTGATAAGTGTGATTACAGGTGTTCCAAGCAAAGTAATTTGACTCGACACAATAGAACACACTCTCAAGAAAAACCATTTAAATGTAAGATTTGTGATTATGGCAGTAATCGTTTAGCAACCTTGAAAATTCACATGTACAAACATTTGGAAGAAAGACCTTTGAGATGTGATAAGTGCGATTACAGGTGTTCTAAAAAAAAGTAATTTGACTCGGCACAATAAAACACACAATTAATAAAAACACTGTAATTCTTGTGATTATTGGAGCAATCAAGCACGTTATTTGAAAACGAACATGTACAAACAATCTAGTCATTTACGAAAAATCATACCAGTATATACCGGTGTAATCATTTGCGTTCGAAAATTCTACCGGTTAATGGTAGTAGCATTCGTAAATTATACCGGTATACGTTATTCATCAACCGGGCTTAGAATTCAAGAACTGAGTTATTTTAGCGGTTAATTTGTGTATATTTTACGCTTTTTATTATTTTTAGATCAACCTGATTGGGTCAAACAGTTCGCACAGAAGCTTCCATCAGGAGAAAAAATGAATTTGTTGAAAGAATTGATTAATGTATTGAAACAAAAGTATTATAGGTAATATTCTAATAGAAAATATTTTTCTTACTCCTATTTTAGAATACTAACATTCTCGATTAATTTTCAATTCAAAACATCGTTCGGGAATATTCTCGCACTTGTTACGGAATGAGCACAGGTGCGGCCATCTCGTGGCTGTTAACATAACGTTGCGTTTGGGAACAATTATTACCAAAATTTCATTAAAGATGCTTAGGGTCCTATGCAGTCATATCTATTACCATGCTAACTTTATAATAAGATTGTGCCTTTATTTTTTCATTGTAAAAGGTAAAATGGGTTAGCTAACGCACGACTTTGTTTTCTATCGACTTATTACCTATGTCTGATTTAATTTTAATTTGATTAAATTCATACAATCTTTAAAAAACGATAAATCTTTATAATAAGATTACATTACATTTGTAAACATTGAATTTTTGGTATTAGATGAAATATAATAAACTCTACAATGGTATTAAAAAAAATTTGCTTTAAAGTGTATAGAAGAGCTGAAATTAATCTTCATCTTATTTATTTATTTATTTATTTAATCGTATGGTACATTTTAAATATTGTATTGTGATGTAAGTGTTATATATGGTGCCCCAAAAGATCAGTACAAACCTGTACAGTGTGGTGACGAAACCGTGTGCAATTGTGGATTGGTTCGTCTTGACAAAGCATTTATTTCAATGTTTATAAGAGAACCACTAAAACCTAAACATGCCAACCCTAGTATTCACATGTAATCATATTAATTAAGTGTGTAGTGTGATTGTGTTTTGTGAAATTGTGCTGTACTTTTTTTCCTAATTATCCGGGAGGGTCTTGATGACCAGGTCCGGAAACCAAAGTCGTGATTCTCAGGAACAACATGTTTTTCTTGTTGACCATGGAGTACTGTAAGGTACTGATCACTTTCCATATTTTATATTTGCACCAAAAACCCTAAAAACGCACACGAAAATAACCTTTAAAGAAAATTGACGTACGTTTTGACGTTTAATTCGGAAACCAAAGTGGTGACTCTCAGGAACAACATGTTTTTCTTGTTGATCATGGAGTACTATGTAAGGTACTGATCACCTTCCATATTTTATATTTGCACCAAAACCCTAAAAAACACACATGAAAAAACTCTAAAGAAAATTGAAAATCTTATTGAGATAACAATAGGTATAGATAATCCAGTATAATCCTTGAGTTAGGTTCTTTACTACTCAGCGCAGGTAGAAAGACCCAAAAACCGCACAATTTTTCAAGTCGGCATTTATGTATTTTTATCGTTTCGTGCAAGTGAAGGGAAGCCTAAAAGGCGCTTGACGGGAGAGCCAGTTTGGTTTTCTTCGAAAATTATCAAAAATTTGAATACATTTTTTTTTTTGAAAAAAGTTGTTTTCACTTTAATTATACCCAACTGTTGCTAGAACAATTTGTTATCGGAAGTAACTATCGAAGTACGGCTATTACGTGATTTTGTTTTGTAACAAATCCGATGCTATGATGAGTTCTGTGACACATCATTCGTTTATTTTTTAGACCAAAAAAATTAATTATAACAGTGCTGAGGCGAGTGAGTTTAATTAAATTGTGTTTGAAAAATAAAACGAACGTATACAAATGTTGTAGTATGATTTCCTTTCAAATTAAAAGAAAAAACTGTATATTTCTGTTTGAGTGGTCCTGATTATATCAATATAATATTGATATGTACAATTTAAAAATGAATAAATTTATTTTTAACACTACTACACTTGGGTTAGGTACAGAAAAATTTTAAAATACACTTTTAAATGATGAAATGTTAAAGTGAAATATCTCGTCCAAGGACGAGGTGTAAGGAGAGTTCCAAGTACACTAGCTACGTTCCCCTCTGGATAGCTAGACTTATGCGTTGGATTAGGTAGGATTTAGATTTAGGTTCCCCAGTCGCATCCTTTAAGCGTTTATCAAGATCATTAGTAAACTGAATGGCCGCATCTCCAAATGAACCTAAAGTCTCCACAGCAAAGGGCAAGAAAAGTAGTCCTCTCTCCACAATATCTGAGTATTTCCTTATCTTGATCGCTGCGGCAGCATTTGCTGTGGCTCCCACTGATTTGGCTGAGGTCTGGATATTGGGGGCGCAAGGGTATCTGGGCAAGTGGAATCCCATGCTAAGCATTTTCCATTGGACCATGGAATTAAGGTCACACCATCCGCTCTCTTACCATCTTCAGGACTAAGACCTACCGGCTCCAGAAGAGAGGGTAGTGGGCTGAGCTTAAAGCTTTGGCTACGATAGAGTTGATTTCTTGGTGGCGAGAATGTCGACCTGCACTAAAACGGCATGAGAGACCGTGGATTCCAAATTCACTGACTTTATTACCACATTTACATAGGTGGGGTTGCCAAAAACTGATTCCCATACGAAGGGCAACCGAGATTTGAAAGACAATATCACTCAGTAAAGTTCCAATTGTGCTGATAGGGATGGCGTGAACCAGGCTCCAGCTTCTGGGGTCATAACTGCATAAAATCTTGCCTTTTCTTGAGTAGATTCAGGTTCGAGGAGGAAATTAGACGGTGGATATTAAGTAAGTCCCAATTTTTTGTTTAAGGGGGTCAGCGGGTTGAGGAAGTTCTAACTGGGTCCAAGCATCTTTGCTTCAAGGTATCCATGAAAACAGTAGTCTCGGAGGGGGAGAGAATAGAGACCATTAGTTCCTCGACGGATAAGATTGAAGATAAAAAGGCGGGCAGGTAGAGATCTTCGAGTTTACGAATGCCTAGTCCTCCAAAGTTCACTGGTAAACTAGACAGGTCATGGTGAGCAGCATCGAAATTCAGATTCGTAATTTTAGTCAGAGCTTCTTTAAAGAAATTGTCAAATTCTTTCAGGATTGCGAGATGATTGTGTAAGGTGTATTGCGGATTAGGTAGGTTAACTTAGGAATCCCAGTGCAAGATTTCAAGAGAAAGTAAGCTGTGTGTTTGTTAAGAATTCTTGATAAGAGCAGTTGGAGTTCGTCAAGTTTAGCCGCAAAGACGTCACTAGTTGCAGAATCAACGAGAGGCTCCCAGAAGTGTAAGTTGGCTTGAGGTTATTCTTATGCCGGGAGCAATCGACTGAAATCGGATAACCTTTTCATTTGGTTCAGAGCAAAAGAACAACTCGCATTTTGATGGATTAATTTCTAATCCCAAGTGTTTTCCGACGAGATAATGTGTTGGAGATCTTTTAGTACCATATCGGGAGATCCTCCTAGAGTACCATCGTCGAGGTACCACACGTTCAATTCTGATGACAGTTCCTGGATAAGATTATTAATGGCGAGGCAGTACAGTAAGGGACCTCCTGGATCGCCCTGCTGGGCTCCGACTTGCGACATTATAATATTATTGCCAAAGAACAAATTAGAGCTTGAACTGTAGCATGAATTGAAAAACGGGAACAGCTTGGGACATATTGTTAATACTTGTTGGAGCATGTTGTCTCGTTCTATTGAATTAAAAGCGTTCTTCTGGTCATTTAAGAATAACTTTGTCCGAATTAGCTTTAGAGTTGATAAATGATCTTGTTTAGTGAACGGCTGCTTCACAACCCGCTTTAGTTCCAAATCCTAGCTGTTTCGGTCTGAGAATTGCAACCAACTTCCTCTCTAACTGAATGGCAGGCTAATTTGGCAGCTAGACGACGGTATACACATCCAACGGCGATTGGTCGAATACCTCCATCCTTCTTGCTCAGGGGCGCAGATGCTCCAAATAGGATAGGGTAATGACTGAATTGACCTCCCGGATAGGATTGACTAGCTTTGTTAACAAACTGCCCAATTTGGCTCCCGTGTTTCCCAAGGCCTGTGGCAGTAAGGTCCTTGAGGTGTTGAGGTCGAAGACTGTCAGACCTCAGCGGAACCATTGTTAAAGCTTTAATGGCTTCAAAGACTACAGATCACTGGTCGTAACTAAAGATTCCATTGAGTTGTCCATGGTGGGCATGGCTAAATCTCAGGGAAGGGCTGGATGTTTCTTCTTTAGGGACTCCAGGGTGTCTTCGTTGAAGGGGGCCAAACGAATCATTTGATGACAGAAGGGTGATAGCTCATGATGTCCCCTTCATCCACCTTAGCTTGGACTTTCTTGTTAAGGTTAAATTTCGGTCGGTGGTTTGGCTTGGTTAATGTAGGAGGAGATGCGTTGATAATATTCCATTTGACTGCTGCCGACAGACTTAGGCCAGAATTTTTGTCAGGTTTTTGAAGAGAGGCGTAGGGAAATAGAAGTAAGGTTTTCCATGAGTCGACATCATTGGGTGAAACACAGTTATCTATTACGTTGGTAAGCTTGGCAGAGGCTGAGATCCTAGCTGCTTTGGGGATTCGGCTTAACACTCTGACGGATGTTTTATACTTTATGAGGATTTCTTCTAAATCTTGCTCTTGGGTCGAATTTAAATCCGTATTCTGAACAATGTTTTTGTGCATGCGGGCTATGTGCGTATTTAGTCCCTTTTGGTGTAGAATTGGTGACAGTGAGGACACTGGGATCGGTCTCCTTGGTAGATGGAGGCATAGTGTCAAGGAAACAGTCAGAATTTCCCACTTCAAAAGTCCGAAAGAAAGGCACCAAAAAAACTTCGAATCCTGCCCGGAGCGTTGACTTCAAGGGGCCAAAACAGGGTCAGGACGGGTCGTGGCGTCCGTGAAAATATCCAAATAATAATCCTCAGTGCAAGCTCCAAGATGACACCAAAAACTTAAAAAATTTTTTTAAAGTTGTCAAATAAAATGACTTACGTCCAAAATCAATAATGCAATATTACTGTCATTTAGAAAGGAGATTTGTGAAGTTTCTACAGAGACATATCACATAGAACTGCACTGAACTAACATAATATCTATTAAACCATTTGTGGCAACATCATTACAGTAACTTCTCGACACACACTCTACGGAGGAAGTAGACGTAAATAAAGGCTTCTATTTGTGGAGCATACTCTGTTGGTATAGGTGTTATACGCCGTTATGCAAAACTATTTGCCTCTAATAGAAATACCATATATGTCGCCTTGAACGAAGAAAATGTAATCCGTCGTAAGCAAACCGTTCTTGAATATAACTATACGGCGGAAAGAAGAAGCAAATATAGCAATTGCAAATTAGATGTTGAAGACGACGGTATTCCACTAATTACCGTATTGTAGACGGTGCCCCAGGTAAGCGATCTATAAAACTAATTACAAACATTGTTATGATTGTTGCACTCCAAAATGTAGGAAAAATCAGTTTGCCAACTAACTTTCGCATTGTTTTTATATAATTACAAAAAGTAGTTATTTCCATAGCAAACCTAGGTCTGATTTTTCGAAAAAAAGCCCAAGATTGATTTGGCTTATGTTTGTCCAGGAAAAATTTTGTTTACCACATTCCACAAATTTTTCATTTAGAAGAAAACGTTTGTTGAAAAACCAAAAATAAAAAAATCTTTTTCACCGTCTTTGTTTACGAATAGCATTACAAATGTTTGCTCCAGAAAAAAATTGTTAGCCTATCTTAATTTTTTTGTGAAAAAACAATTTTTGGAAATATGACTCATTTTGTCGTACGAAATAATTTGGTCCCAAAAATTATCTGCGCGAAATAAAATCAACCTCGTGAGTATTATGCAAGAATAGCAATACGATTAAAAATTATTATTACTACATATTTTTAGACAAACAATAATTTAGACTTAATTTCATCTTATTAGACATTAATTTTGGTTTACCCACACGTAAACAAGTTATTTTTATTCTTTTATTTAATTTACATAGTTTAAATTTTTCGTATAATTACAAGTGGTTGTATTTTGCCAAATGATTTGAAGTTTTATCACGGATACGTAATTTAGTAATTTTAATTTGAGGGGTCTACTGTAGTGTACTAAACACACTTACAGTAATGTTGGCATCAATTCATGTTGTAGTTTATTAATTAAACTCTTCTAAGTTTTTGAAGAAATGTTTAATAAATTCAAGATTAAAAATAATTGCAAATACAACATTTTTCTATATATAAACTTAACCAACTGAACATCGTTTTATAAACATAGCAATCACACTCTTATGTTGCTAAATCTAAAAAAGCTATATAGTAACATATTTTATTGTAAATTAAACAAACAGATGTTCTAACATGTGTTATATGCGAATCAGTATTGATTACGTACTGGAGTTAATATTTATTTCACATTGCCAATTGCTATTCTTTACTTTTACTCCTTTATGGTGTTGTTACTTATTTTTTGGTCTTAATTATATTATTGTGGTTGACTTTATTGTTTGTATTTGGTTTAGATTTGTAGCTGCTGATTTCTTACCCTATGGTATAGCTTATTGATGTTGTTATAATTAATATTGGAAATGCTAAAACGGCGTTTCTATGATCTAACAATGGCAGGTTAAATATCGCCCGATTTTGCTAGTTTTATGTATGTAACCCTCTTATATAATATAAACAGGAAACTAGATTCAAATAATATTGGCCTCGAAATGTTCTACAGTCAGATTTGAAGAGTATCCTTTAAGAGGTATCATTCAGTAAAATTGAAAATCGTACTACCCTAAACATAAGCAACCCAAAAGCAAAACTCGACAAGTATTTCAAAAATGTAAAAGACTGTAAGACAACCCGGGTTGTAAAACGTTGTAATCCGTTTACACTGAGCGGTTTCATTGAAGTAGTTTCTAAATTTGGTTATATTAGCATTTGTCAATTTTATGCTTATATACCTGCTCCAACTTGCTATGTTATTGACATTTTCTGCTACTTTTGTATTTACTCACATAATATACAAATCGATTGGAAGCGTTTGTCGGACTGCGATAATAATTACTTATTAGTTAAACAATTGCTTCTTTATTATACATGATACAACTCAATTTTATATGCAAACATTTTTATACTAGTAGGTATTTCATTTCTTAATGTAGAGCTACTTTTTTAAAAGACGAATAAACAAGATGATTGTTTATGACTAATCCGCATCCCTGCATCGTGGTAACCGTTACGGTGGAGAAAGGGTGAAGTCGTTGAAAAAGTTATAATTTTTGCCAGTTTTGTATTTCAATCTTTCGAACGTGTTTATATTGTTGTGGTTGTGTTGGATTTTGTTACTGTTATTTTGTTATTGTTATTTTCTTTGATTTTTGTCGGATTTTTGATCTTTTGCCTTTCTCACTGACAGCAATTTTGGCAGAAACGTTCC
>JALBCR010003177.1:0-43270 GCA_030710515.1 Abscondita cerata
TCAGTACTTCGTTCGGTTACGTATTGCTGATGTCCGGTGGTATCTGTTCTCTACGGCTTGAGGAGTAAACGATGGTAGAAGTTAGAACCAGCGTAAACTGAAAATAGTTTTTAAATTGAGCATGAAAGTTTGCATTGCCTATAACATCAATTCTTGTGTTCTAGTTTACTTTTGGTACGAAGGCGTTGCAGAGAAACCGCGAAGTTTGTCACTAAACAGGGTTTATGCAAAAACGCTGTTGTGAGTAGCCTTTAAAGTGCGATAATTGCAATTTCAAATGCGTAGCAAATGTCACCTCTATGAAGCGGTCTGAAGATTTTTGAGTTTTGGGCAACTGTGATCATGGATGTCTTGGGAGGAAAGCTACATCATGGTGGTAAGTTATATGCTTTAAATTCTGATAAGAAATTGTTCGTTTATTTTGTCTTTGTAGTAAGAAAGCCACTATCTATTTGTGAAAATATCAAATCAATCAATTTTATTTTTCTAATTAACAGACTACCTAACCACCACTCACTATTTATATACCTTCAATATTATTCTTTTTTCCTCCATCTCCTTCCTTTACCATTGATTCCTTTCCCCATTTACTCCTAATAGTATATACCAATCCGTTTCTTGTTGTGGTAATTTATGTGTTCATTACCACACAATCTACTACACCCTCTCCTTATCAGTTATCCTTTCCACTGTCTTTCACTGCTTGCCAGCACTCCTAACGCCCCTTTCCATTTCTATATCTATTTTTCTAGAGTTTCAGTTCTTCTTCACTATTTAACGTCCATTACCAATATTTCTCTTGTATCTTCTGTGCTTCTTCCGTTACTTATTTCATCTCCAAATCTCTGATCCATATAACATCAGACTCCTTAATAACTCTTCTTTTTCTCTAAATCTTTCCCAAATGTCTCTATTCTTATTAAATATCTATATTGTCTACTGTCCCACATTTTTCAACTTCTTTCGCATTCTACACATTTGTTTGTATTTTTGTCTACAAAAGGATCTTCAGAACTCATATCCTTTTTCATTTCGTTGCTAATGCTACTTTCTGTTCTTCTATTTCTTCTTCTAATCTTTCTTTTTGCAGTATTTCATGCGCATATCTTATTTCTCGCGTTTGTTAGACTCTGCTCATCTGTAGGTTTTTCGCCTCTTTCCTATTATCCTCCTCCTTGTATACTGGAGCTTATTATTGCTTCTTCCAATTTTTTTGCTTTTCAGTGTCTCCATTGGTCTCATTATGTTTCATCTTACCTTCTGTTTTTCCTTTCTTCATTTTTCTATTGCTATCTTCTTTTTCTTATTCCCTCCCCTCTCGGTTTCTTATATTTTTCTTCCGTCTTCTTTGTTTGTTACTTTTTCTTCTTTTAATATGTTCTTACAATTTGTTCTTCCCCATTTGACGCATGTTATTTTTGTTTTCACGTTTTTTTGTTTTTTCTGCTTTTGTTTTATAAATTCCCATATTTCATTTTTTTCTTCCACACTTTGTATGTTCTTCTTTTTCTTCGGTTAATATTTCTTTGATAGTTTACTTTAATCTGTTTATATTCTTAAATCTCTATCTTTCTTTTTTTCTATTTCCCTCTTCCTTTTCTCTTATTTCTTCTTGTCACTAATCCTTGATTATGCTATTCAATTTTCTTTTTTCTATTTCTTTTTCTGTTTAACTTCTTCTTCTTCTTTTTGTATATTTCTTATGTTTATATTATCTCCATTTCGCCCTTCTTCTTTTTCGACTTCATCTTTCTCTTCAAAACATGATCACTTCTAATGCTTGGTTGTTTGATTCACATCTTCTCAAAATTCTATGTCACCTTACTTTCTCATTTGACCTTAGCACATAGTCCATAGTCCTCTTTCTTCACATACCTACGACCAATATTCTTTCTTGTCCGTTTATTTTTACGCTTTTCATTTACCATTATTCTTTCTTCTTTTCCTATTCTAGCATAGCCAATCCCTTCCTATAAAAGTTTTGTCCACATCATTTCCATCTTTATAATCCCTCTTTTCCATTTCCTTTTTCCCTCACTTTCGCCCTTCTCCGTTTTTCTTTTTCTTTTTGCACCTGCAGAATTTCTCTGCCACTTTATTTCCAACCCCCTCCTTCTTCTTTCACCTCCATCCAAGTTTCTACCATCCCTACTATTTAAAAACTCATTATATACTTCAAAACTCTTCTCCTTTATTTTTTTTTGTCTGCAGAGTTCCAAAATATAATTTTGTTTTTCTCTTTCTTTTCACTTTTTCATATTTTTAGTTTTTGTAACCATTTTCTTATTTTTCTTCCTTTTCTTATCCATCTTTTTGTCCATCCATCCACATTTTCTTATGTTCAATTTTCACTCCCATTCTCTCTTTATCTATTTCCTCTGTCTCCATCCTTATTTAATCGAATTTAGATTAAATTTTGCTTCTGACTACTACAATTTGTGGGCGACTAGGAGAATGGGGAGCGCTTAAGTTGCTTTTGAGGCCTTTCTCTGGAGTTTGTGCATAAACACAGGTGGCCTTTCAAGTGCGATAGGCGCAATTGCAAAGCTCACAACAAACAACATCTGAAGATCAATTGACTACCTATATTTGGAATTTTAATTTAAAAACAAGCTTTATTATTTTTTCCCAATTGGTGTTGTGGCGTTCGGGTAAAAAATGATGCGGTAAATAATTTCTTTATGTTAATTTATAACTATTACTCAATTTCAAGAAATATTTTAGGGGTAAAGGAAGGAAGAAGGATAGTGAAAATGTAAAATCAAGATGGAGCAATCTAAATTAAATGGAAGACAGAAATAGTGAAAAATGTACAGAATAGTGTAAATAGGAAGGGAAACGAGAAAATTAAGATAGAAGAGGAATGAAAAAATAGGAAATATAAAGAGTAGAAGAGAAGCTAGAAAGACAGATTTGTAAATATTTGGAGAAACCAACAAAGATAAGCCAAAGATACAAATAATGAAAGCGAACAATGTGTAGATTTATTAGATGGGCGTAGGAATAAGCCAAAAGAGACAAACCAAGAGAGAAAGAAAGGAATGAAAATGGGGAATGGAAAGATGCAGCACATTACACAAAATAACACTCTTAATTGGGACGATTAAGTATTTTGACATGGAAATTGTGGAGGTCAAGCTATAGAGAAATAGCTGTACGAGTTACAGAAAAACCATGTGACAATACTATAAAGTTAACCAACACTTCAAATCTTCACTATACCTTCGATATTTTTATTTTTCCCTCTCCTTCTCTTTCCTTCATCCATTGAATACTTTCCCCATTCATACCCTAATAGTATACACTAATCCGTTTCTTATGGTCCTCACCCTTCTTCTATGTGTTCTATGTTTTCTGTTCTTAAATAAGATTTAATTCTTTTTTTTTCAGATATGTTTCTTCTGTATGTATTTCTGTTATTAGTTTTCTATTTTTCTCGTTATATTTACCCTCTTTTATTTTTGCTCTTCTTTCATGCATTTGTTTGTTTTTATCTCTTGTTATAATCTGTTCTAAAATAAAGATGTATAAACTTCTATATCTCTCCCTTGCATATTCACCTCTTTCATAATACTTGCCTCTTTTTTCTTCCCCGAATTTTATTTTTTATGCTTCCACTTCATTTCCAACATATTCATCTCATTGTCTACTGTATTCCATCCTTTCTTCATATCGCAACCCTGGCTTTCCTGTTTCTATTTCTATTTTTCTAAAGTTTCACTTTTTCTTTTTCTAGTCTTAACGTCCACTTCCCATATTTCTCTTGTATCTTCTGTAGTTCTTTCTATACTGTCCATCTCCAAATCTCTGCTCCATATAACATCAAACTTCTTACTAACGTCTCAAACATCTTCTTTTCTCTAAATATTCTTGCTCTTATCTCCCACACTTGCCCTACCATCCTTTCTGTCTCGGCTCTCTTATATGCTCTCCATCTTTATTAAATATCTATATTGCCTACTATCTCTATCTATTTATATTCTTCAATCTCCATATTTCTTTCTTCATTTTCTGCGTTTATCTTTTTTTTTGTTCTCGCGCTCCCTTACTCCATTCTTTTTCTGTTGCCTGTTAAATTTTTGTTATTATTTTCTCCTACTTCTTCATCTACCTCTCTTAATGTTTCTATTTGTTCTTCCGTTATCTCTATTTCTTGTATGTATTCTCTTCTGTCTATATTTGCCCTTCTTCTTTCTCGACTTCCTCTTCCTCTTCTAACACGATCACTTCTGTGCTTGTTGGTCTGATTCACGTCTTCTACAATTTTTTAAATTTCTGTGTTCTCACATACCTACATACTCCATCACCATTCTTTCATCTCACTTTCTTTGTTTGCTAACATATTAATTAGTTGTTTAATCGTTTAATAGAGTTTTATAAATTCTACATAAATGTTATTCTATAAACTGCGATTATTTTTAGTGACGTCATTATACACAAAATATTTCTCTTTAAATTATTCATTTAACCATAAAACTTTTTATTTTGTTACACAATTTTAATGGGTTAAAAGTGAATAAGAACGCCTTTAGTTTCAGATGGCCATCTTTTATCTTATTATTGTTCGCTGATTCAAAAATTTATAGCTTCAGGTTATCCAGCCACAAATGGATTGGCTGAAAAACGTTCAGAACATACTTAAAGAGTGTTGATGACGTCAGAAAAAGTATTATGCCAAATTTACACTGCATGTTTCTTCTATCATATCAATAAAAAATATGTTACAGAAAAATAATAAATTTGTTGGTCAGTTGACTATGAAGCTGCATTTATTAAAATTAAACAAGAAATTGCGACTGATCGAGTCAGTTCCGTATGACCTGTCTTTACTGATTACTTTAGCTACAGATGCCAGCCCAACCGGAATATCCGAAATGCTCTCCGTACGTCATAGACGGAAGCGCGAAAAGACTGCGCGATAGCTTTAATATCTGCGATCGGAACTATTCGGAACTGATCGCAAGGCGCTATGGTCGAAAATTTACAGTTTGATCACTGACAACTATGGGGTTTGCTGCGTCTCCAACCGATTCCGAATTGAAGACGTCGAATTCAAACAAACGATTGCAGTGAAATGCTGACAAGCAGGAAGCATTTCAACGATCTTCAGCTCGACATGTGATACTACGATATCAGGTATCACTCACGCAGCACATAGTACGCGACTTACTATGTTCCACGACCTACACCGCGTTCATTCATTATTGTAAATAGTACAGCTTGATTACGGTTTGTGTAAACAATAAACGCTAGTAAAACCGACTTGATTCCAAATTCTTTCTCTGGTTCGACCCGGCGTCTAGAGAATACACCCTAAACTCCACCGATTAATGCACATACTTAGTCTAAATAGTAAACGATCAGCCATTAGTGCTTTTGTTACGTTTGACTACAAGATAGAACATCGAAAATCAGAACTGATAAAGCTGATTACTTTTTCAGAGCTCCTGCAAAGAACCAGTGACTTGAGAATAAAACTAGACGAGGGGTGCTTGAAAAATATATGAATTCACAATGGCCGATGTCATAACTTATCAATCAATTGCTCAAGAAAGCATAAATGATCTTGAATTGGACCAATTTCGAAAAGACTTGCTACCTGGATAAAGCACCGACATAAAATTTACCCTCCACAAAGGAATTGTACTTCGAGGCGATAGAGCGATTATTCCTGTTTCCTTGGGTCCTGCAATATTAAGGGAACCGCACTATACTCATTTGGATAAATCAAAACTACCCGAATTAGATTAACCAATACCTACATCTCAGTGAACAGTGAGGAAGCTCCTTCAATGTCAGTCCACGAAACTGTTTCACAGCGTAAATCATCGAAAACAAGAAAACCTGTAGTTCGCTTAAATTTGTAATTAACTAGATCTAGAAGTAGGAAAATAATCAAGACGTGGCAACGTTGAGTTTATATAAGAGGACAGTACGACGTCAAAAATAGAAATGGCTTGGGTATCGTGTAATGTAAATTTATTAATGTTTTACTCAGATTTACCTCTACTCGACATAGCATCGAAGCCAATGTTTATATAATATTATATATGTATATGTATTATATAGTTATTTGAATAAAAGATAGTGATGTTTATAAAGCAAAGCCAGTAAAACTTCTATTGTATAAATTATGCCCTTTATACATACTTACAAGAGTATGAGTAATGATCTTGATCATTTTTATGCCGCTTATTGATTTTAATACAAATATAGAATAGCATTATGGCAGGGAACAATAAAAACCCGCAGAGTTAATTTAGAAAAACTAAAAAGAACGAACGTGTGATTCCATCATTCTCTAAACAACAAATTAACAATGAACTTCCCTAAAGTTGTAAGTATCACACATTGTCAAATTATTTACACATTTTGATTACATTGAAGGAGAATCCCGTGGTTTTACGAATGCAAAGTCGAGATTGAAGACATATGTATGCAAAATAATATCATATTAAAAAACCAAACGTATTCACTTTCGGTCCCACACCTTATCATTTATTAAAGAAGAAACTTTTCGTTGATAAAATCAAGCAAAAATTTGTTGAGGATGTGGGCGAATTTGTAGAAATAGATGATGTGTTATTTAATTCTGATCTACCTCTGTTTTGAACAATCATCATCAAACATATTTTATTGCTGTTTCCATTGTTATTATGTGCGCAATTCAAAAGTCAACCTAATTGAACACGTTTTTACTCATCGCCTTCAATGTAATTTATGTGATTACACGACCCCAGGACGATTCCTCATTAACAACTCACAAAAATTCACTCAAACAGAATTTTGCGATGTGACAATTGTGATTATGTGTGTGTAGGGAGGTACTCTCTTGAAATGCATATGTCGACTCATCAACCATCAAACGCTTAGCATTGGAAAGTGGTTTGAATGCTTTAATTGCGGTTATCACACCTAATACAAAAACCGCTTTGAAACTTCACTTATTGAGTCGTAAAAAGCTTACCCCATTTTATGTAAAAATGCAATTTTGAGGTTCATTCTAAAAATGTTTACAATTTCACATGTTGAAACACAGAAAATTAAAATCTAAAGGGGCTCTTCCTTTAGAAACTTGATCGAGCAGATGTCAGTGTGTGGAGTTTTAACCGCAAACAAAGCAGTTTACAAAATCATATTAATTTACAAGCATAATAGGGGAGAGAGTTAAAACTCAAGTGTCAGGTGTGTGCTGGCTAATGCAACTCTATGTAAATCTGCATTGGTTATCCATGTTCGAAGGCATACTGGAGAGAAACATTTTAAATGCAAATGAGATTGCGACTATAGGGTGTATGCAGTGTAAGTGAGCATATGAAACATTCACACACTTATCCATCTTTCCCCAAGTATAAATGCGACAAGTGTGATTGTCAAAGCTCCGCCAATAACAAACTTACTCTTTATAAAGAAGTCCATACTGAGGAGAAACCTTTTATGTGCACATTGTAATGATTGTAAAGATGCTTCGCCTAAAAGCTTAAAGTACATATGTATAAACACTCAAGGTAGAGTGTACCTTTTACAATCATCAAGAGTGCAAGTTTGGAACTCACGAAACGAAAAGTATGTGATACACGAACGGGTACACACTGGAGAAAAGCCATTTAAATGTGACAAATGCGACTTTTGTTGTTCACGATTGGACTATTTAAAGTTTCATACGTTAAAACGTTGTAAAAAGCGGGTTCTTTAATGAGTGAAAACGATAGATATATTTTGAGTTTATGCAACCAAATGAGGATCAAGTTTTTGGAAAGTTTAAAGAAGTGAATTTTGGATTGTCTAATCATTTCGTTTTCTAAGTTTATTTTAGTAGATTGCTGCTGAAAGCTATGCCATTGCAGAAGAAATAACAGAAGAAGAAAATATCCATACTATGCCACCTTTGCTGCAACTCATCGATATTTTGAAATCCCAGTTTATTGAGGATATGGGACCCAATATGACCACGATCAGCCGTTTGAATAATTATTGTGAGAATGTCTTGTAGTTTAAAATTTGTGCATGGTTTATCATTCCGATCAGTTTGTCGGTGGGGTCTGCACTTTTTAAGCAGCATATTTTGTATATCTATGTGCTTTCAAGCGAGAAAAGTTCAGGGGTGTTTGAACATGTCGTAACTTCATACTAAACGTATTTGAAGTTGTCTGTTTATTTCAACGATCTAACTTTAAAAATGGTTCTAAAAATTACTGCAACGTTTTATTAGTTAAATCTTAGGGTTCCGTGTTTACCGTTCCTCAACGACTTACTTAAATAATTTATTGATAATGGTTCTTTTTAGGTTAATATGTAGAACTAGATGAGAAACCCGTCCATTGACGGGCAAACTTTAATGCATGAATTTAATAATGCTGGGCTTTTTATAAATAATGAAAACTGCAAAACAAAGAAAACTTTTAATTGACTCTACCCACGCCTCTGAATGGAAATTTCCGGTTTTCTGGTTTTCCCGTTGGTTTAAAGGCAAAACTCTTCAGCATGCCGAATTTCAAGTCTCTACGACGTCTGGAAGTACCCGTTTAATTTCGGAGACAGACATGTACGAAATAGGCGCTTTATTATATACGATGTAAGTAGTCGAAATCGGTAGAGCTGGCACCGCTGATTAATTAATAAAAATCAGCAGTAATTTTAGGGACGTGTGATTTTTTCAATATTTCTGTTGGTATTAGTTAATTGAAACAGAGCTTGTGGCTCTCTTTTACAGTTAAGAGTGAAATATGCTATTTTATAAATAACCACGACATTTAAATTTAATTTCTTAACGTTTATGCACATCACTTGAACTTGTCCTTGAACAAAATACCTCGAGCTATTTGAAACTTTTTTTATTAAAATAGTATTTACTATTCGAAACGAATTCCGTTTAGAGAGAAAGAAAGCGATACTCGTCACTTAATATCAAGTTGTTAAACAAATGTTTTGGCCAATTGGAAGTGGAATATAGGAATTAAATAGTAGTCCAGGAATGTTAGAAAAAATGTTCATAGAATGTTTTGTAATTAGACATATAAGTTATGTAAAAACAATATTGTGACAATTAAATGTATGTTATCATCATTATAGACCTATACCACCTGAAATTTACTGCAATGTAAATATGAATGTAGAATGATATTCTAACCTTACTTTCACAATGAATTTTCTATCACTCTTGCCATCCACATTACTTTCTTCTCTCTGTCTTCCTTTAATTCTTCTCATCTACATATCATGTGCTTCGGGTTCTCCCATCCTCTCTGCGTCTTCTACTGTTCCTTTTTCTTATGCCCCGCCCCAACCTGGTCATCATTCTGTTTTCTTTTATTCTCACTCGCACTATACGTATCTCATGTTGTATCTTCCTTTCCTTATTTTGTTTTTCTTCCTTGAGTTTTATTATTACCTCTTCCAATTTCTCTCATTTTTCTCCTCTCTCTTTGTCTTTTTCACTTCCATTCTCGCGTTTTTTTTTTTTTTTTACAACTTTCTTTCTTGTTGCTCTTATTTTTTGCAAACACTTTAAATTTTCGTTTTTTCCTCCATTCATATATCATTGCCTCTGCTAGAATTTTTGATTTTATTGCACTATTTATTCTGACATTATTTTATCTAAACCTGCCAATACTATTGTCATACCTTAGCATATGTTACAAATATGTCATCTCATTTACATTTATACCCCCCTCCCCCTGCCAAACATCAATTTCTCTAACCCCCAAACGTTTTGAAAAAAACACTATCTTTGTCTTCTCCACATTCACTTCAAGTTCGATCGTTTTACAACTTTCATTATCTAACCTTTATCCTCCCACCACTTTCTGCTGCTTCCTCAATTCCTCTTCAGAATCTACTACCTAAAATGCAACGGTCACCCTTTCCGCAATCTAAAAGCTGTTACTTATTTCTTCAATTCATTTTCACTTTTGTCTCTCTAGACATCGTTTTAGTAGTTTTTATAATTTTATCCTGTTCACATTTTTAAACTAGGAACAAGCATTATACTTCGTCTCTCTTCTTATATTTTTCTATGTAATATTCTGTGCGGTATTATGTTTTCTTCCGTATATTTCTATGATGTACCTGTATCCTATATGTTCCGTCTGCCTTCCCTTTCTACAATTTTTAGTGTTTTCTTATTTCCCCATTTCTTCCCTTTTCTTCTTCTTGAAGTTTTTTCTTTTCTGACCTGCTGCCTTTTCCATCTAACATCTCCATCACTTATTCTTTCATTTCCATATCGTTTTCTACTTTTCTTTCTTATCCAAAACCTTTATTCCTCAAAGGTACTTCTTTGCCTAGACAAAATTGTAGAAAATAAATAGTAAACGTTTATTGTAGGGAATCATATATATCAGGAACGAATATAATACAAGTATGCTGGTGGAAAATTGTTCATCACAATTACTAAGAATCTAGAGCAAAAATTGTTTTCCCCAAAAAAAAAAAAGAAAGCAATTCCATTTTACAAGCATTTTCAATTAAAACTCAGTGAGGGGGTGTATATGGTCAATGACCTCCCCAAACAGAAAAGATAATAAACATATATATAAAAATATTAAATTAATACGTGTTTTATTAAAATAGGTAATTTACTCCCAAAAGTCGCAAGTATAATAACTTAAAATTTATCGGCCGTCGTTCGTAATTCAACCTCTTCAACCTTGGGCTGGCGGTGCGAATTGTCCTCATTGAATTAGATCTACCAGGAAAAACTCGAAAAACGTGCAGCGCCCGAATAAACGCGAACGTCGAAACAATAATAAACTTTGGGTCATGAGCCGGATCCGCAGTTTACGTCGACTTCGTATAGGGTGTACAACTACGCTCGATTTTTGATTCGATTTTGCGTGTTTTAAATCAATTTAAGTGTATTTTAAAATTTTTTCTGTTTCTAACCCAAGTGTAGTAGTGTTAAAAATAAATATAATTATTTTATTTATTAACATCTAAATAAATTAAGATTTTATATTGATATGTTTTACTGTTGTTGTGTTGTTTTGTAAAAATACTATTTTTGATTCGCGTGTGCATGCGCTATAATAGAAAATGTCGGTAGTGCAGAAAATTAAACAACTAAAAGTGCTAACAAACTTAATTTTACAAAATTAGTTGAGTTCAAGTCAAATGGTCGTCCTTTGCCAGAACTAAGTTTACGACAGACTAGCAAAGACAAAAATAAAGATGTTCATCGAAACTTTCGCAAGGTAATGTACGATTTAGCTAACTGGATATGTGGTTGTGAAGTATCAAATGTATTTTACTGTTTTGTTTGTTTATTATTTTCTAAAGACTCGTCAGACTCGCTATAGTCCAAATCCGGTGTCAGAGATTTAAAACATTTAAAGAGAAAAAAAAACATGTTTCGTCTGCAGAACACATGAAATGCTCGGTAAATTTTGCAACTGTAGGAAATGTTGATATTCGTACACAGCTAGACAATGCTTGCAGAAAATCCCTTAGAGATTTTAATGAGAATGTTTCGAAAAATCGCTATATTTTGAACAAAATTGTAGATTGTATAAAATTTTGGGGTGCATTTGAGTTATTTATATTTTTTAAGTATGCCTATTTTTTAAATTAATTTTGACCTCCCAGTATGATTGACCACGAGCCGCCACTGTATAAAACTGAAAAATTTTAGTTAACAGCATTCACACTATAGGTAACCACGGATATTGGCTATAATACCTTTTGAGATCTTTTTTGAAATTGTTAATTAGCAGTTTATTTAATCAATATTTAGTTTGCAAATACCTCGCATATGCGATAAAATAATATTATAATATATATAAATAAATGTGACTGAGCTGATCCCCTTGATTTTCGTCTCTCACGGTAGAAAATATTAATTGTCAACAAGGATAATATTGCTTCATACTCAATTATACTATAATAAATAAAATCCTTTCCAATGTATTCAAAGTTAGTATCAGAATCAAACATCTTACATTCTCGTAGTGGCACAATAAAAAACACAAATGTCATCAGTAGAATATTGACCGTTTTGACATATGTCATTTTTCCCAAAAAATGGTCTTTGTAATAGTTAACGAAAAAAATTTGTATCTCGCAAATTAATTGAGATTATAAAATTAAATTTATGGAGTAGTTGGCTGGAAGTCCAGGCTTACTCTTGATGTCCTACTGGTGATTCCATCTTGTGCCATATGGGCACAGGCAATTTAAATATCACAATCAAAAACGATCAAAAATCATTTTTTTAAATTTAATAATTTTAAAAACACGATCATCATTTGCTTTATTTTTCCTTGTTTTGTTAAATCAAACTCATAACAATTTTCAAAAGTAGAATTAGTCACATACACATTGAGATTTTATTTTTAAATGGGCGCCATCTTTTTCTGCTTTCAATGATGTGCTACAAACTACGTTTGTGGTAATAAATGCTGCTTATTTAAAAACTATAGTATTACAATGAGTTGGCCATGAAAACAAATGTATTATTGGAGACAATTATCTTAGTGGGGATTCCTTGAAGTGGAGGGACGAAATTAAACCACTACCCTGGTTTTAATATGCCGATGTTTCACCCGACCTATGTGGGCTTATTCAAGGCTTCTGTTTATTGTTACTATTTATTTATGGAAAACCGCATATTGAAACCAGGGTAGTGGTTTAATTTTGTCCCTCCACTTCAAGATAATTGTCTTCAACTCTCATTTTGCAGGATAAATAAATTTAATTCAATTGCAAATATATTATGTTATTATAAATTTAAATTAAATAAAAGTTTGAGACGTCAATTTTTTTAATAAAATTGCCAGTTTTCCACTAAATGGGCAATCAAATATGTTTTTACCTACATAAGCTGTATGCATAAGATTAACTCAAAATTGACAGCTTAAACTTTTATTTAGTTTGAAGGCATCGCATAACAAAACATAATGCATTTTTAATTATAAAATTCAAGAAGTTACCAGCCCTATTTTGCAAACCATGAAAATAATTTTTTGTGACAATTATTATACGTATACTTTACGAAACAAGCAACTTTTTATAACGTTTACAATAACGAAAATATTTTAAAACAATCTTAGATTTTGGAACTCCTTGGAATTTTTAAATTTTCGTAGCAAAAGCTGAACCAGCACAAATTGTTCATAATTGCTCATTTCATCAAAATCGTGTCATTATTAATAACAAAGATAGCCATACAATGAATGTGTAAATTTGTCGTTAACTTTTAAAACTAGGCGGTTTATACCAAAAAGTTCATTAAGCCACCTTTGTGTTAAGCCCGCGCATCGTAATCAAACAGCGCATCGTAGTAAATTAAATTAATAAAAATAAAATCAATGGACAATAATAAATGAAGTTGAAAGTCAATTGAAAGATTAGAGATAAGAGATTAAGTGTAATACGAACAACTTACATTGTATAAAAAACCGTACATCCAGGATCGTTCAAAGTAGTTAAATGTTGCACGCATACATCATCAGTAAATGTAATAAGGTTAGTGTATTAACACTGTAGTAAAAAATTTAGTATACAAAAGAATAGTTGTAGCGGAATGGACCTTTTACGATGATGTTAGTGTTAATGGTAATGTTAATGTAGAAAAACAAGAATCTTTTTGTTTCACTTAGTTCATAACAATAGTTATGTCAATGTTAGATGTCGATGTTAAGAACGCAAAAGTATTCTACCAATAAAAATAAACATTATTGACATACGCATTCTGAAGATGATCACATTCTGTGAATTATGCCATAAGGAGAAGAATCCGCCTCTTTCATATTCGCGCAATTTAAACTTATAAGCGTCATTAACATCATTGAAACGTTAACATTATCATTGACATCATAAACACTAACATCATTCTTGAAGACCCATTAATAAGTTTCAAGTTGCTTTTAGCGTTTATGTTGCGTTAATTAAAATTCATTTAAATTTAATCAGTAAATAAAAATTGTACGTTTCAATATTTTTAGTTGTATTAAAATTTTGTTTTAAAGTTTCAAACCACGTATCTTATGAAAGAAGCCGAGATTATGAGGTAAACTCACTGAACTATATAATAACATAGAATGTTCTTGAAATTACAAGAACAAAATTAAATAAAAATTAACTAAAAAGATATTGCATTTTTGAATTTTTTTTTAATATTGATCGTTATTAATTGAAATATATTTACACCGAACAATCATAAAGTTTTTTGACATTAGCAAATTTTCATGTCTTTGATAACTTCAGCTAATAAACGTCAATTGTTGGTCAGTATTCATAAAATTTTGATGAAAAGATGGTGTTTTCGTCAGAACATACAAGATTTATTATTATTGAATCTTACATCCGTAACTGTGTTTTCAATAACGGTCAGTGGACATTCAGCACTGTTGCTTGTTTGGCCGACTTTCGGGAAAGATTTAGATATGCAATCAACAATACGCATATATTGTTATCAAAGACATGAAAAATTTGATAATAACATAGCCATACCTTATCTAAAAACTTTGGAGATTGGAGTAGCGGTTAATACCGTTGAAAGCCGTTGTACATACGCTGGGGTCCTCAGTTTGAATTTCGCACAGACATTGTGGTTTTCGTTAAAATTAATAATAAAACCCAAGAAATATATAAATTTAACATTTATAAAACATCCACTTTTATAATGCAACTTTTTGAAAAATTTGAATAAATTATTTGATCTGTTTGCTCAATTTAAATTTGTGGGATAAAAAGACCTTTGTGTGCAGTCTCCATAATCACCTGCGCGAACTCAATTTGGTTCACTTTTGGAAAGTACAACAATTGGCGTTGCATATAATTATATAGTTTAGTGGCTAAACTAAAGTATTAAACAATTCATAGTCTCATGTTCAATAGAGAAGTCAATTAAATTTATTTTGTTAAATAACAAATTGCAATCACAACTTTCTACGATACGAAATAAATCTGAAACACCCTATATATGTCTTTACTTCTGTTTACAGGTACAACAACCACTGCCATTTATGTATACAGTGAAGGAACTAAAAGGTAAGGGTTCAGTAAACCGCTATGAATTCATAAACATCAATAAAATGGCAGAAACTACAATAGAATCCAAAATTTGCTTAAACAAAATAAAGGAAGAAGCCCCATTTCATTTGTTAACAAACAACTTATCGGTAAGTAATACCATTCATTACAGATTATACGTGGATGTGCAGCTTTCTTTTCAGTACATTTAATTTAATATAAGTCTGTGTCTTCAATATAATAAAACTGACAATAGCCCTGGGATTTTAGCCCACTAGAGTTGAGTTGTCTCATTTAAAATGCAAAAATTACATCATGCAATGTAATTAAAATACGACTATTATTAATATAAACTCCTGTTAATGGATTATGTGTTAATTGTTGTGTACTTGATATTGTAAAGTTTCTTTACGATAAGTAAACAATGGTCTCATTCACCAGATCTAAGCCCTCTGAAGCAGGTACCTGCTACCAAAGTCTCAAATGTACATGTTTGTACATTACCTATGGAGAAGTAACATACACCTTTGTTTTGAAGCCGATAGTGATGCAAGGACAGAGCTGTCATTGTCACGGGATGCGTGGAAAATACGCTTCAACTCTTAACTACAGGTCTTATACTCGGAACAGAAAATATACGCTGGTGTCACTGTTAACCTAAAATAGTCAATGACAACTGTCACTGTTAACCTAAAATACATCACACATCTTCATTAGTTGCTTTCCTGTTGTTATGAATCTCAAATAATTTCACCTCATTTTAACTGAGCTGATATTTGAACGCGTTTTTGCCAACTGCTCACATGTACTTATCATTCAACCTCGTAAAAGATTCTGATTTGAAATGAGCAGAGATGCTCAACTCACTTCGTCTCACTCATAGATAAACAAACGGTGATCTCACCTCAGAAAGGAAAGCATGATTAGTAGGAAAGCACCTTTCTCCCACTTTTACTCACCAACTTCTACTCGTCACGTGATATTTTAGTGCCGTTCTTCAGTGCTTTCTTTACAGCATACCAACTTCATCTTTCGTTGTAATGCGAATATAGCCTTACTTGCCTAGGTACTTATATTTAGTTTGAAGCTACATCTATGCTCAATAGAGCGAAATTGTTTTTTAAATGTGAATGAAGCAAACGTTAATCTTCGAACATGAACATGGTTTTGATGGTTATAAATATGTCACCGGTATTTTGACAGCTGACAAATATGCGCCATGTTTCGATGTAGAATGAAATGTAGCAAAACAAATGGTGATTGCAATTCCGTATTTTACAAAATAAATTCAATTGACTTTTATATTAAACATGAGACTCTATTAATTCGTTTATAGTTTACCTCATGATCTTGGCTTCTTTAATAAAATACGTAGTTTGAAACTTTAAAAAAAATTTAATTTAACTAAAATAATGAAACGTACAATTTTTATCTATTTATTAAATTTAAATGAATTTCAAATAACGCAACTTAAAATATATTTCCGCTAAAACCTTTCTTTTTGTATACAATTTTTTTTATGCATGCAACCTTCAGCGACTTTGAACGATGACTTGGGTTTTATCAAGAAATTATATCTTGTCATTAAACTTGTTATTCATTAGATTGTTTTATTTTTTTCTTTAAACGAAATTAGTATTTACTGACCCTCGAATTTAGTTTGGGAACCCGACTTTATGGAAAGATGATATAATACTGACCGCACTACTACATTATTACTAATGCTTATTTCTTACTGCTGACAAACTTGCTTATCTGGGACGAGTGAATAAAGTTCAAGTTATTTCTTTTGCTTACTCGGCGATATTTTCGATGTTGTAGCTCTATTAAATGATCTCGCCATCCGAAAAACTAATAGGCGTTGATTTTTCTGTACTGCATTGTTATATGTTGCTTTTGAGGATGGTGACAGGTAGTACCTCCAGCTCCAGCGCCTTCTTTCATCACGTCGGGGTGACCACTTTGGAACTGAACATGTGAAACTAACGCTTATTTCTTACCGCATATGTGTTTATAGAATTATAAAATACTTAGAAAATTACTGCTGACATTCAAAGAAAAACAATGTAATTCATTGTAGAAACTTAAAAATGTATCTAAGACTTGGTATCCATCGCGGATGCGCACGCATTCTCCGACCTGTTTAAAATTGAAATCGCCCGCCACAAATTCAGTTTTCCCGCCAAAAGTGTGTCAGAAACGGTATTAAACATATTCTGTGTTCTGCACAGGTCTTAGATATGGTGTTCGGTAACGAGAGTTTTTTAACGTATTGACTCAGATAGCTGACAACTTTCACTCGAAATGTTCATGGCAAGGAAAGTGAGTGATGGTGCTCCGAACTCGCACTTCTAAGTGTACTTGATGTATTGTTCCACTAGGTGACGTCGTTCAAAATTATGTAGACACAATCTAACAACCACGTTAAAGAATAAAACGCTACACTATTTTATAAATTATTCATCAATTAATGATCTTTTCTTTTATGTCGTTTAATTTTGTTTATTTTCTTCATTCCAAAATACATGTTATCTCTTTTTTCTTTAGAAAGTAGGATTTGTACTGGAAATGAATTTTATTATGTACGACTATGGACAAATGCGCTTGTTCGACATTCGTAGATTTTGAACGGTTGTAACAGAAGCACTTTTATGCTAGTTAGCTGATTCCCTCCATTGTATAGAAACTAGCACATCCCGATTTTTCAAAATTATATTGTCTCAAGCTTTCCTTAGTGCTTTTCAATAGGAAACTGTACTAAATGGGTGCAGACTTATTTGGTTCTCTGTTGACCGATTCTCATAACATCCCAATTGGGACGATTGTATAACTTGCGTATCTTATTTTCACAGTAGAGGATTGTAAATTAGACTACGCAAAGTAGTAACCTTACATCTACTATTTATACACTAAAACCATCGGCAAAATAATTTTTAAATATTTTTATTTGGTCGGTTAATTATAATTGAAAACTGACGGCGGAAAGTTTTGTTTACTTCACATTCGGAAAAGCAAATAACCTTTAAGCGAAGTTAAATATTTTAAACTAATACGGTTATAACGTGGTTATTCAATTGTTTTTTTGCAAACACGGGAAACACGTACTGGAGGGTGTTGAATTGCGCGAATGAAAAGCTAGGCGGGACTCTCCCAACTGACTACTGAGCCGTCTGGACAAACTGACTCAGACACGGTAATGCGAGCGTATTTATATCCGCCAAATCAATAAAAGAAAATCGGATAGGATTAATTTATAAAAAAAAAATTAAAATTTTTATTTCCGTTTTCTCTAATTTCCGGGTTTTTATAACACCTTTAAATTTTGTTACAGGACTCAGTTCAATATAACGTTGACGAATTGTGCGCTCAAAACCAACCACTTCTTGACACATTTTGTTCAGAGACAATTAAAGAGGAGTTTATCAAGGTTGAAGTTAAGACCGAGAAAATCATTGAGGAGGACAATTCGGCAAACATTTATTATAGTTACGCCACTACTGATAAAAATCACATCTCGTCAACAACTCACGCAAATATCGAACCTACAGATGAAGCGAAACATCGACAGTCATCGCAAGATCTTACAACACCATTAACCTCCACTTCTAATAAGGATCGAATGTACAAATGCAAGCTGTGCAATTTTGCGAGCACTCATAAGAAATCATTTGTTGTTCATAATCTCATACACACCGAAGAAAAACCGTTTAAATGCAAATTATGCGACTTCGGTACTAAACAATCAAAATATTTAAAATGTCATATGTATATGCACTCTGGCGAGTGGCCTTTTAAATGCGGTGAGTGCGACTACAAAACTTACTCTGAGCATTTATTGACGCAGCATAAAAGGAAGCATACTCAAGAAAAACCTTTTAAATGCGATAATTGCGATTATCGAAGCAATCATTTGTCAAGCTTAAGAAATCACTTGTATAAACACTCAAGAATGGCCCCTTCATTGCGAAACGTGCGATTATAAAACTCATCTCGACAGTTTGCTTAGGAAGCATCAACAAATACACACTGGAGAAAACCATTTAAATGCAACTTGTGCGATTTTTGTACTAATCGATTAGATAATCTGAAAACGCACTTGAGTCGGCACTCAGGATTGTCTTTTCCCTGCGATAAGTGCGACTACAAAACACACATTAGAAGTTTGTTTAAGAAACATCAAATGATACATTCTGGAGAAAAGCCATTTAAATGCAACTTGTGCGATTTTGCACTAATCGATTAGATAATCTGAAAACGCACTTGAGTCGGCACTCCGGATTGTCTTTTCCCTGCGATAAGTGCGGCTACAAAACTCACGTTAGAAGTTTGTTTACGAAACATCAAATGATACATTCTGGAGAAAAGCCATTTAAATGTAATTTGTGCGAGTACCGCAGTAATCGACAGGATAATTTGAAAAACATTTGAGTCGACACTCTCGAGAGTTTCAATGTAAACAGTGCGACTATAGAACCCGGTTTTCAAAGTCATTTGCGAAGCATAAGTGAAACACAATTGAAAGAACTTTCTAAATCGAATTATTTACAACGGTATATTGCAGTGATCGCAAGGTCGTTGCAATGTATGAATTTAACCATTATTAGGTGTACGTGCTAAAACGAAGTGAAAGTGGGAGCATCAAACAATGAATTTGTTAAAATTATCGTTAACCTTTATATTAAAAAGTTTATTAAGCCAACTTTGTTGTCCGCCCGCGTATTGTAGTCAGCTTGGGGATCTACGAAATTGTATTAATAGAAATTAATTTAATATTTGTACCTATTACGTTATCAGTAAAAGTGAATAAGGTTAGTGTACAAAGAATGTAACATAAAATTTTGTATACGGAAAACCGAAATTATATTTTAAGTTGCTTTTAAAAGTGCACGTTGCGTTCATTAAAATTCATTATCGTTACGATTTATTATTTTAAAATTTCAAACCACATACGTCATTTATGAAGTCAAGATCATAAGAAAATTATAAATAAAAGAATTAATAGAGTCTCATGTTTAATAAAGTCGAATGAATTTATTTTGTTAAATACCGAATTGCAATTACTCCATAATATTTAAGGACGCCCACTTCGTAAAAGCGTAACGACATTCATTGTTTGGTGCACCACCTTAATTTCACACCTTTCATTACCTTACGATCACTGTTATATGAATACATGTTCAGATAAGTGACCTTTTAAATGCAACTTCAAAACACAGCGTATTTTGTATCAGATACTGACATAAGAAATCTAGATTTAAGTGTCAATTGTTATTGTTTTATCATATTAATTATGACAGCTGCAAATTTTTTTATATGTATATAGTGGGGTTCCACCACTATTATTATTATTATTATTATAACTATTATATAGCATCGAAACGACAAATAATGTAAGAAAACTTAAAGCTTACATATATCGGGGTCACAATTTAAAAATATTTTGGATTGTACAGAGTGCTCCAAAATTCGTATCATATCAAAGTTATTTGTCGTTCGTTGATAGTTCCCACCCTGTACAAAATTAAAAAAAACTACTGTTAAAGTTAAAAATTATGTTTTAAAATATAATTTACAATATATCGATCCAACAATCAATTTTTTTGCCAAAGTGTCCTAATAATAGAAAATATACATGAGTCGACACCTAGGTGTCGCACCACTTATTCTTAATAAACAGTATGTTTTTCAGTGAATAGTGAAACACATAGTGCACGGGGAAGAAAATTTTTGTAAATGCAAATTATACGATTATAGTAATAGACAATCGCGAAATTTAAATTTGCGTATGTATAAATCCTTTGCTGAGTGGCTTTAGGTGCGAGAAAAAAATTCACCTAATTATTTATTAGTGAAGCATCAGTTGGTGCATGCACATACAAACGTTTTTAAATGCAAGTTGTGCAACTATTGTACGGACAAGCTTGAAATTTTGAAATTTAAAATTGCATATGTATAAACACCCTGGCGAGTGGCTTTATAAATGCTACGAGTGCGTCCGATCTAGCAGTCAGAAAGCTTTACTATTATCTGTATAAATTATCCCCGCGGCCCATTCTACGACATTGGAGCTACGGGTAGGTTTTCTGAACTGTTACTAAAATTCTACAATAACAAGCCTGTGACAAAGTTCAAGATCTGGTCACGTTTGACTTCTATGTATAGATGCGCGACGGGATTTTAAACAATTTGAAAAGTATTAGGCATGAATGAATAATTTGGAAAACTTCGGTAGCAAAAGTGCCACATTAAAAACGTCGATTACATTAATAGAGGTTAGACTACAAAACACGACAAAATAATAAAATGTTATTTGAAAAAAATTATTTAAAACAAAGGGAAAAGCTCAAATTGCAATTATCACAATGGAATAAGCACTTATAAATTAATCGGCAGCGTTCTTTCCAAATGTGTAGAACAGATTTTTGCTCATGAAAGGACAACCGCCAAGAGATTTCAAACTTATTATACAAATGTAATAAATTAGAAATATTCCGCTAAAAATATCTGTCTTAGGCCCACTTGTACGGTATAAGTTTAAGCCTGGTTTAAACTAAGTTAGGAATAAGAGCTTTTTCCGTGTTCAGTTGAAGTTTAAAAAATTAAATCAAGTTTAAACTTAGTTTAACCTAAACCATCGTAATTCGCCGCGCAACATCAGTTTGGTAGATATTGGGCTTATGTCAATGTCAACTCACCTTTATGGAGTATATTTTGCCCCTCGAACTCTTCATTTTGAGAAATGGTTGCAAAGACATTGCAACACTTACAAATTGGTAAGTTAAACTTTAATACATACTGACGAACAATAATTAATTCCAATTATTTCTTAAGGTACCATGCACTAACTCCTTCACAAATGGTTTTGGTTACTTTTCGTTTTTTGTATACATAGTTCTATTACAAGTAGAATACTATGAGAAATAATGAGAGAAATCAGAATAGAGGAAGACACAGAGAAACGAAATGTAAGGTAAAAGTAATGTAAAAGTTAGGTATGAATTTTAGACAGGAAAGAGGTCAAAGCAGAGATGTGCTTTAAGCCCAACGTTGTTGTCAATGTGTATGTGGCTCAGGAATTCCAGAAACAACAAATAGGGGAATAAAGATAGGAAGGAAAATGGCAGTACTACTGGCATATGCAGACGATATTGTAATTTTAGGAAAGTAGATATGGAAAAGGTAAAAGGGTTGTGAAGAAGTAATTGGAGAAAAGAACTAGTGGTCAATATAGGAAAACGAGAATTACAGAGTTCAAAAAGGAAAAAGAAGAGGAAAGAAATGAAATGATAGTGAGGAGCGGAAGAGATAAAGAAACTGGATAAAATTTGTTATCTGGAATACACCATCAGATATGATAACAGAGATACAGATCAAATAAAGGAACTACAACCTAAAGGAATATTAGGACATAAAATACTTTTGGGAAAGGGATAGTGGTTGTTTGAAAACTATTTAAAAGCGTGATAATGTACGGGGCGGAGATATACGGAGGAAGGAATTAATGGGAAAAGTTACAGGATACAGCAAAAACACTGGACGAAAAGATAACGATTTAATTGGGAAGAAAAGCATTGAAACTGTAGGAGAATTGAAAGCAGAAAAAGAACGAATTGTGGTACGAATGTTGGAAAAAGATTCAGAAACGAAACGATGCATAGAAAAGTAAGTCGAGGATACACTAAAGTAAAGAAAGAAAGATAGAAGAAGAGACAAAGTTAACCTAAGAGCGAGGATTAGACAAAAGGTATAACGACAAGTACAAGAATTTAATAGTCGATTTCAAGAGTGGTGAAAAGCATGGAAGGGAAGATGATGATAGCCAGGTGTAGATTAGGAAATCAAGAAAATCTGAAGAAGTATTAGAAAACGGATGAAGAAAGAATGTGCAGCGAAGATTGGAAAAACGTAGAACATCTGTTATAGGAGTGCAACGAAGTAAAAATGTAAAATGAAGGGCACTATTGTGGAGAAACGACAGAACTACTTTTCTGTAGATTTTACACGTTATGTAAGTGAACCGAATCAATTTGTTAAATTAAAATGGACAAATAAATTTAGTTTGAATTTACTACAAGTAAGATTCATTGAATTCAGAACTTGTTTATTAACATTTCCATGACCATCATAACAAAGAACATTCGACAGTTCTTCCAACTTAAATCGTATGTATATAACATAAAATTCACTACACATTTTAGTACCCACTTTATATATTATTGCTAAACTGTTGGTTAGCAGAGTTTTTAATCGTAAGTATCTAAATTAAACTAGATTATAACTAACTCAAAATTAAACTCGTACTATACAATGGGTTTTAGTAAATTGATCTTTAGGTATACTAATTATTTAATATATCTATTTTCAGAATCCATTACTGAAGAATACGTATTTCAAATTTTATCTCACTTTAACCGGGGGATTTATGCAGTGATTGTATAATTTCATAATTGTAATGTAAAAAGGTATAAAATGTCTAGTAGTAAGATATAAAGGTTTCTTGTATGTTAAGAAGATATATCGATTTTTGTGCGTACGTGATCGAGTGAAGTGAAAGTGGAGAAGGAGACGCTCTCGGGCAGTAGAGAATGATGGACGTACAATGTTTGAGTCCGTGCATAAAACAATTAATACAGAATGTTCTTCGCTAATTATTGAAAGAAGTGTTGTGGTTATGTATTTATAAATTGCGCAAAGCCGTGGACGTAACGTTATTTAGAATTATATTCATATTTGTAAGAATTATACGTATGATTATTTTCTAAAATGAAACCACGTTATTGTTATTAAGAATCTAAGTCTTAGGGATATTATTAACAAAGAATGTTAAACAAAGAAAGTTTCATGCTCACATTCAATATAAAATTATATTATGCAACACAAACATATAATCATCGCAATATGAGCTAAATATGGATCCGTCCCCCATCGAATTTTGAAACGCTGTTTTCGCAAATCGAACCTACCCAACATGGTACCATTATCACCTCATTCTACCTACATTTTGAAATCCTGTAGCATCTAACCCAAAATATTTTTTATCTCTATATAATTTTTCAGTTGTATTTTAATTAAGCGTATGTAATCATGGCCGCTCTTTGGGAAAGGTTTGATTTTATTTTGAGCTTTCGATTTAACCCTCGATATTTTGACACAATTTGTAATCACAATGACCAGCTCGACTCCGTTTGAGCAATGGACACTTTGAAGGTTCCATCGATTGTGGGAGAATCAACGGTTAGACATCAGACAACATTCGACATATAGTTATTATTAATGATAGTAAACACCTACTGTTGCTCCGGTTCTTTAACTTTCTCACAAAAACCGTTCATTTGGTTAGCAACGGCATTGTCTAAATACGTCAGATAGTCAGACAACCCAATGCATAAAATGTGTGACTCGAAAGGATACCGGACTTTTTTAGTTGAGGATACACTCACGAAAGCACTGCAATAAATTGATTACAGATTTAAATGTTGTAATTAACATACCGCATAATAGATGTCTTCACGATAGAATTCTTTTCAAACTTCGTTAACTGTTGTTTATTAGGCACCTAAAGGGATAAAAACACGCAGATAAGACAAGTTTTTTATATTTGCTACCACAAGCATTCTACAAAGCATATTTATAAACAATTTGTGTTGACGCTTTTTTAAATGCTAATGCATTATGTTGACCAAATAATGCAAAACAATAATAAAAGTTTTGCCGGAGTTATTTTATTTTAAACTAGCAATAAGAAGGGCTATTTATATTTGTAACACTTCTCTGGACAGCAGTGAATTGCACATTGTCATTACATTGAGAAAATCCGCTGATGTTACACTGTTATAGATATTATAATATTAACGATCTTAATTTAATATTTGTGTTTCAATGCAGTAAATCTGCACAACACCTGTCAACATCAAGCAAAGTATAATCTAAGGACATTTGTTTAATTAGTCAGGGATTGTTTATGGATAATTTAATTATAATCTATTTACGTTTCATTTTTCAAACCCTTATGTGTGAGGACGTTTTAAAATCATTATCATTAAATTCTATTGAGTGAGGCTAGCCCAATCAGCTAATTAATAAGAGAAGAAGAAGAAATAAACACGAATTATGAAAACGATAACATTTTGTACGTTAGTCAATGGTGGTGTCAGTGAATTTTGATCTTCTGTAACATAAATTCTGTCACAAAATACTTTTTACCATTTGTAAATAATAGATATTTCATTTTTTAGTTGCAGAGGCGATAGCCGAGGCAAATAAAACACGTGAGTCATGACAAAAATCTTTAGCGCCGTGGTACATATTATATTTTTTCCGAAATCCCAAAATTTGAACAAAATCTGACAAGTTTATAACGTTCTTTAAGTAGCAAACGTGATCAGCTGTTCTCTTTTTATGTCAAATGCTTCCAACGCGCATGAGCGATTCTCAAATTTACATACACTTTACACATCTCTACCGGCGAAAATGTGAACTTAAAATCGTCGTACAATGAATTACTTTAGTGTCGATTTTGTTTACTTTACTGCCGATGTTTAAAGAGCAAATGTGATTAATAGTAGATTATTTTACTAGGAGTTAAACAATATTTAGCGTCTGCCAGTAGCTCAATAATATGTCGTTTTATTGCCGGTTGAAGAAAAAATATTATTCGTCTGCATTTGTAGGGTTTTGGATTAACTAGATTGTTATATATGTGGGTTTTCAAAAAAAATATTGAACACGTATTTTAATGTAAGAAAATCATATTCACGTTTATTCTACAATAAACAATTCTCGATCGCTTTTCGTCGATGGCTACATGACATCACCACTATTATAGCATTAATTATAAAACTTCGGTAATAATAATTTAATTTTTACTGGTCCTAAAATTTTTTCTTATTGGCTTTATTGATTTTATATAGGTATGCAAGCATACGATACTAATTAATCTTAAATTTAAGTTTATTTTTTTTAAGTTTATTTAAGTTTAAGTTTACAAAGTAGGGCCACAGGTAAACCTAAAACGGCCCTCAAAAAAGAATACATATTAAGAACTAGACTTAAAGTAACATTAAATTTGAAATTAAAATTAGAGATTATCCTCTACTAATACTCAAAACTGGTCACCCGGATACAAGATTCGAAACAATTTTCTTTTTAAATGTAGTTTTATGATTATTGAAAATGTCGATGTTATAAAATGACGTATTATAAAGATTTAAGGTATGAATGAAAAATGAGTTTTTATAAGAGTCAGTATTGGCTTTTTGGTGTGGAATAACGAAGGAGTGCGAGTGGTTGTCCTAGGGATGCGGAAAGTGATCTCACCTAACAAGTATGGACAGTCAATATAATTATTAAGAATTTTATAAAGCATCATTAAAGCTGCTACATCACGTCGTTCAGCTAAGCATTCAATTGAGGCAATTTTTCTAAGTTCACTGGTCGGTAGATCAAAAGGACATGGACTTTTATTTACTTTATAGTACAAATATCTCAGCATGTAATTCTGAACTCTTTCAATATTGGATACATATTTTTATTAAATGGTTGCCACACGGTAGAACAATACTCAAGCCTACTCCTGACCAACGAGTTAAACAGCATGACAATTGGTTTTATGTCGGTGAAATCACTTGTGCATCTCTTTATGAAACCTATTAGTTTGTAGGAGTTATTAACAATCATGTTGACATGAGTGGTGAAATTGAAATTATTGGTAAAGATAACGCCTAGATCTTTAACAGATTCAACAGACTCTAGTAGAACACCATCCAGATAATATTCTGCTACATAGTGACCTTTTGTCTAGATATTGACAATACAACACATTTTTTGATATTTAATAAAAGTTTATTTTCATTACACCAAGTATTTAAACTATTTAAGTCATTCTGCAGCAATGATTTATCTGAATTGGATTTGATAGAGCGGTACAATTTGAGATCATCGGCATACAATAAGGAAGAGAATGAAATATATCTGGGAGGTCATTTGCAAAGATGACGTAAATTAGAGGTCCAATCTTTGTACCTTGTCCAATTCTGAAAAGGAACAATACTTTTGGAATAATGATTTAGAAAATTTACCCTAAAACTGCGATTTTGTAAGTAGGAACAAAAAATGATAAGACAGATTTACTAGCACCAAGTCTGTATAGTTTAGTCAAGAGAATATCATGATCAACCACATCAAAGGCCTTTGAAAAGTCGGTATAGATGACATCTACTCTTCCACCTTCATCTAAAACGGAATGCACATAGTTAGAAAATACGAGAAGATTTGATTCCGTGCTCCTCCTTGAATGAAACCATGCTGGAGCGGACTAAGTGAATTTTGGACACTACTGAGTAGGATTTTATAAATGACATTTTCAAAGACCTTTGCTGGGCTATTCAAGATAGAAATTGGTCTATAATTTGTGACCTCTGATTCAGACCCTGATTTGAAAACAGGAGTTAGTTTTACTGCCTTCCAGAGGTCAGGAAAGATACCATTGGATAAAGACAAATTTATAATAAAATGCAACTGTGATACTAGAACTTCCTTAAGTTGTTTAAATATAAATGTTGGAATTCCATCGGGACCACTACTTTTTATTTTTCAAATTATTGAAACCTTCGAGTACATCGTTAACTGACACAAGACCAAAATTAAAAGAGTTATTGTTAGTTTGATTAGGATTATTGCACATTATTTTTCCAATATTGTACTCAGGTGGGATACTGCTATGAACTGAGCTAAAAAACTGAGCAAAGGCATCAGCTATGTCTTTCCCTTGGTATTTAACCTCATTATAGAACATTTCATCTAAGATTTTGGTTTTAGATCTCAACAGTTTAGTGTATGACCAAAACTTGCTAACATCAGTACCAATTGACATTTCCACATCTTTTATAAAATCAGAGTACGCATTATCAATAGTTGATTTTAAAAGAATTCTTATCTCTTTGAACCTTGTTTCAAAGTATACAGAAATTTTTCTTTTTTAGCTAACTTATTTTTCTTTTTAGTAGTCTAATTATTTCTTTATTAAACCATACTGGGTATTTGCTCTCTGATCTTAATTTCTTGATAGGAATGCAGGTATCAAAGATATTATATATAATTGAATAGAATAAGTCCACAGCACTGTTTGGATCAGTTTGATCATATAAACGGTTCCAATCTGACTCAATAATTTTATTTTTAAAACTTCAATATTAACTTTACTAAATTGATAATATGTTTGGTTACAAGATTGATTTTCAACTCTGGCATGAGAATATGGATTACTTGGAAATCGTATACAGACACTAAGCGCTGGATGATATTCATCCTCAGGTACTAAAAGTACCTCTTTTGTTACAAATGTATTAGCTATACTAGAGAGAACTAGATCTAGCGTTTTATTGTTTGAGTTAAGAACATTGTTTTGAGAAATGAGATTATACAATAACATAAAATTACTAATACATTGTAGTTTACAATCTGCAGAATTAGACTGCACAGAACTATTACTTATACTTTCATAAAACTGAGAAAATGCTGGCAAGTTAAAATCTCCAATGATAACTATGTTTTCATAGAATTTTCCAGAGGTAGATAATTCTCCAAACCATTCATAAAATTCAAGATAAACAGAATTATTACATTGCGGTCTAAAATAAACTATACAAAAAATAAAATTATATCCATTTAGATTTAAACTACAAATAATTGAGTTGCATTGATACGATGAGTATGCCTTAAGAAGCCTTGGACGGAGAGCGGATTTGATGGCAAGAAGTACACCTCCACCTCTTCCACGACCATCCCCAGGCCGGTCAGCACGCCACACAGAATATCTCAAGTCGAATAGTTCGTTATCATATATTCCATCATGTAACCAGGTTTCACTCAAAGCAATCACATCAAACTGATTAGCAACAACAGTCTTATAAAACTCTTTGGTTTTTGTTCTCAGTCCTCGTACATTTTGATAGCAAGCAAGAATATTATTTAAATAAACATTATTATATTACAGAGAAAAGAAATAATTGTATTTAAACTTTATTATTTGGAAATAGTTTGTTTAGATCATCTGAGTTACTACTACTTTTATTTTGGAGTTGTCAGTTTGTCGAAGCAATATTTTGCCACCACTTACCCAAACATATTTCCAACCATTATCTTTTTAAGTTTTCTTGCCTTTGCTAGCAAAATACGTCTTCAATTGTGTTAACGAGTCATTAATATAAATCGGAGAGCTGGACATAAAACCAAGATGAGTTGTATTTAAATCTTTTTTGATTTCTTTTTGATAAAAACATTATTTTGTCAGTGCGTCTCAAGAATTTAGCAACTACAATTGTTTGATTATCTGCCTGATTATTTTTTAATTTAAAAATATTGTCTAACATATCTTCTTTAATATCAAAACCAATAGCAGTAGACAGTTTTGTAGAACAGGGAATACTTCTTCATTATCCTTAATTGGCAGACCATGTATTTCAATAGAGTTTAATCTTGATTCTTGATTAGCAGTGTCCAACTCTGACTTTAGATCAATGACCTGAGTTTTTAGAGACTTATTTTCAGTCATAAGCTGTTTCATCAAATCTTGTTGTTTCTTAATCAAGTTGTTTTGAGTATCTATAAGACATGCATACTCATCCATTTTTGCATTATAAAATTCTAATGATTTGTTTATGTCTTCTTCAAGTTTTTTATGTGACGTATTTAGCTTATCAATGTCACCTCTCAACCCTTCTATTAATTGTTTAAGTTCATCCATACTACTTTCAGAATTATCAGAGGTTATGATAGACGAATCTTTTCTACTCAGCCTACGATTCTTGTCACAATTAGGGCAAATCCAATTTTTAATAATTTTGCTTCAACTTCAGTAATTTTCTGACACTTCCAATGAAAAAGAAAATTGCACTCACCACACTTGATTTTTTCCTTTACAGACCTGTTTATATTTAAACTACAATGTGCCACAGACACTCATTCGAAATGATATTTCAAATTGATTACTAATTTTTCCATAAGAGACAAATAACACACTTTTTGATTCATAAATTTCAGTAAACAAGACAAGTTCAAAGTTTATTATAATTAATTTATAATTAAATACATAAAACAAAATTTTGTATTACTTAGTGGTGACCTTGAGTGGAGTAGAGGGGAGCACAGAACCGCACTCATTGAGAACTCGGTCTAGAGTGTTAAATGTACGTAAGCGGATCAAAAATAGGTCGACTTTTGTTGTTAATTAAATTATCCTATGAACTGGTTATACAATTTAGAGTGTAAAATAAACAACTGACAAAAGTCACATCAGCAGTTCGTCTCGTCCCAATTGCATAAAAATTGTTTTTAAATTTCCTAGTAGTATTATTCTCACTAAATTATTGTCCAAATATGATTACGAATGAGATATACTGAGTTTGAGTTTACTACGACCTACGATTTACGTCGTAAAACATTTATTATCAATTCAGCAAATAAATACTGACTATGTCAATGATAATCGTGCCATCTGTGGAGAAATAGATATCCGTTTGTATTACCTACTCATTAGATTTTTGTAAACGTTTTTTGCTTAGAATACTTAAATCGAGCTTTCAGTTGACCGTATATATTTAGGCAATGACAGCGGAGAGCACGAGTGGTGTAGGTATGAGCATGTTTACCATACATGACCAAGAAACAGTTTTGGGTAAATTTGAAAGGGGGTAAGGGTGTATTGGAGTACGTACACGAAATATAACGCATTTACAAACTCCTTTAACCAACGACCCAATGTAAACATTTTCTGAACTACCCTATATTCAAATAAGTAAACACATCTATTTGTAGGTACAACAATCACTACGAAAAAAGTATACAATGAACTGTAAACCATTTGAATGCCTACTTGCATAAGCACAATAATTATTGCATAATGGCAGACACCACATTAGCATGTCAAATTTGTTATAAAAAAATAAAAGAAGAAGCTCTTCCAGATTCCCTATGCTATGATTCAATGCTACATCCTAAGTTGTCAACGTCTCCCATAAAAGTTGTAAGTATCGTATCATACTCAATTATTTCTACAGTTGAATTACATTGTAGGAACTGAGCATTGATGAAAACACACTTGCGTGTAACCAATGCAAGGTCAAAATGGATGAAGAACACCAACCATTAATGCAAAATGATAACGTTTTGGAATAAATCCACAATCATTTTTGACAAACTCTTCTTCACTTGTTAATGAAGAAAAGTATTTAGAAAAAATCAAGGAAGAGTTTATCGAAGTTGCAATTAAAAATGAAAATGAAAATATTGTTAAAGAAGAAAGAGTATTATTTAACACAGACGAATCAGAATACGTGGAAGAATTTACAGCATTAGATATCTTGTACTACTGCTACCAATGTAATTACTCTACAAGCGATAAACAAATATTAACCAATCACATGTTTACTCATCTATTTAAATGTAATCTGTGTAGTTATACTACATTTGATAATTTCTCATTACGCAGACACGAAGAGGTTCACTTTAATGTAACTCGGAAGAAAATGTAGTTTTCAGCTGTAATATGTGCGACTACAAGTGTCACAACAAAACTAATTTGATTCAGCATAATAAAACCCACACTCAAGAGAAACCTTTTAAATGCAATATTTGTAATTATTTCAGTGATCAATCAGGAAACTTGAAAATCCACATGTACAAACACTCAGGAGTGAGACCTTTTAGCTGTGATAAGTGCGATTACAGGTGTTACACAAAAAGTCGATTGACTCAGCACCATAGAATACACACTCAAGGAAAACCATTTAAATGTAAGATTTGTGATTTTTGCAGTGATCGGTCAGGAGGCTTGAAAATCCACATGTACACACACACAGGAGAAAGGCCTTTCAGCTGTGACCAGTGCGACTACAGGGGTTACAAAAAAAGTTCTTTGACTAGCCACTATAGAACACATACTCAAGAAAAACCGTTTAAATGCAATATTTGTGATTATCGTAGTAATCACTCAAGGCACTTGAAAATCCACATGTATAAACACTCAGGAGTGAGACCTTTCAGCTGTAATAAGTGCGATTACAGGGGTTCCAAAAAGAGTGATTTGACTCAGCACAATAGAATACACACTCAAGAGAAACCATTTAAATGTAAAATTTGTGGTTATGGCAGTAATCAATCAGGAGGCTTGAAAATTCACATGTACAAACACTCAGGAGAAAAACTATTAAGCTGTGATAAGTGCGATTACAGTTGTTACCAAAAAGGTGCTTTGACTCAGCACAATAAAACACACACTCAAGGAAAACCATTTAAATGTAAGATTTGTGATTTTTGCACTAATTGCTCAAAAAACTTGAAAATCCACATGTACAAGCACGAGAGACCTTTCAGATGTGATAAGTGCGATTACACGTGTTGCAAAAAAAGTGATTTGACTCAGCACAATAGAAGACACACTCAAGAAAAACCATTTAAATGTAAGATTTGTGATTATGGCAGTAATCAATCAGGAAGCTTGAAAATTCACATGTACAAACACTTAGGAGAAAAACTATTAAGCTGTGATAAGTGCGATTACAGTTGTTACCAAAAAAGTGCTTTGACTCAGCACAATAGAACACACGCTCAAGAAAAACCATTTAAATGTAATATTTGTGATTATGGCAGTAATCGTTTAGCAACCTTGAAAATCCACATCTTCAAACACTCGGGAGAAAGACCTTTTACCTGTGATAAGTGTGATTACAGGTGTTCCAAGCAAAGTAATTTGACTCGACACAATAGAACACACTCTCCAGAAAAACCATTTAAATGTAAGATTTGTGATTATGGCAGTAATCGTTTAGCAACCTTGAAAATTCACATGTACAAACATTTGGAAGAAAGACCTTTGAGATGTGATAAGTGCGATTACAGGTGTTCTAAAAAAGTAATGTTGACTCGGCACAATAAAACACACAATTAATAAAAACACTGTAATTCTTGTGATTATTGGAGCAATCAAGCACGTTATTTGAAAACGAACATGTACAAACAATCTAGTCATTTACGAAAATCATACCAGTATATACCGGTGTAATCATTTGCGTTCGAAAATTCTACCGGTTAATGGTAGTAGCATTCGTAAATTATACCGGTATACGTTATTCATCAACCGGGCTTAGAATTCAAGAACTGAGTTATTTTAGCGGTTAATTTGTGTATATTTTACGCTTTTTATTATTTTTAGATCAACCTGATTGGGTCAAACAGTTCGCACAGAAGCTTCCATCAGGAGAAAAAATGAATTTGTTGAAAGAATTGATTAATGTATTGAAACAAAAAGTATTATAGGTAATATTCTAATAGAAAATATTTTTCTTACTCCTATTTTAGAATACTAACATTCTCGATTAATTTTCAATTCAAAACATCGTTCGGGAATATTCTCGCACTTGTTACGGAATGAGCACAGGTGCGGCCATCTCGTGGCTGTTAACATAACGTTGCGTTTGGGAACAATTATTACCAAAAATTTCATTAAAGATGCTTAAGGGTCCTATGCAGTCATATCTATTACCATGCTAACTTTATAATAAGATTGTGCCTTTATTTTCATTGTAAAAGGTAAAATGGGTTAGCTAACGCACGACTTTGTTTTCTATCGACTTATTACCTATGTCTGATTTAATTTTAATTTGATTAAATTCATACAATCTTTAAAAAACGATAAATCTTTATAATAAGATTACATTACATTTGTAAACATTGAATTTTTGGTATTAGATGAAATATAATAAACTCTACAATGGTATTAAAAAATTTGCTTTAAAGTGTATAGAAGAGCTGAAATTAATCTTCATCTTATTTATTTATTTATTTATTTAATCGTATGGTACATTTTAAATATTGTATTGTGATGTAAGTGTTATATATGGTGCCCCAAAGATCAGTACAAACCTGTACAGTGTGGTGACGAAACCGTGTGCAATTGTGGATTGGTTCGTCTTGACAAAGCATTTATTTCAATGTTTATAAGAGAACCACTAAAACCTAAACATGCCAACCCTAGTATTCACATGTAATCATATTAATTAAGTGTGTAGTGTGATTGTGTTTTGTGAAATTGTGCTGTACTTTTTTTTTCCTAATTATCCGGGAGGGTCTTGATGACCAGGTCCGGAAACCAAAGTCGTGATTCTCAGGAACAACATGTTTTTCTTGTTGACCATGGAGTACTGTAAGGTACTGATCACTTTCCATATTTTATATTTGCACCAAAAAAACCCTAAAAAAACGCACACGAAAAATAACTTTAAAGAAAATTGACGTACGTTTTGACGTTTAATTCCGGAAACCAAAGTGGTGACTCTCAGGAACAACATGTTTTTCTTGTTGATCATGGAGTACTATGTAAGGTACTGATCACCTTCCATATTTTATATTTGCACCAAAACCCCTAAAAAAACACACACGAAAAAACTCTAAAGAAAATTGAAAAATCTTATTGAGATAACAATAGGTATAGATAATCCAGTATAATCCTTGAGTTAGGTTCTTTACTACTCAGCGCAGGTAGAAAGACCCAAAAACCGCACAATTTTTCAAGTCGGCATTTATGTATTTTTATCGTTTCGTGCAAGTGAAGGGAAGCCTAAAAGGCGCTTGACGGGAGAAGCCAGTTTGGTTTTCTTTGAAAATTATCAAAAATTTGAATACAGTATTTTTTTTTGAAAAAGTTGTTTTCACTTTAATTATACCCAACTGTTGCTAGAACAATTTGTTATCGGAAGTAACTATCGAAGTACGGCTATTACGTGATTTTGTTTTTGTAACAAATCCGATGCTATGATGAGTTCTGTGACACATCATTCGTTTATTTTTTAGACCAAAAAAATTAATTATAACAGTGCTGAGGCGAGTGAGTTTAATTAAATTGTGTTTGAAAAATAAAAACGAACGTATACAAATGTTGTAGTATGATTTCCTTTCAAATTAAAAAGAAAAAAACTGTATATTTCTGTTTGAGTGGTCCTGATTATATCAATATAATATTGATATGTACAATTTAAAAAATGAATAAATTTATTTTTAACACTACTACACTTGGGTTAGGTACAGAAAAAATTTTAAAATACACTTTTAAATGATGAAATGTTAAAGTAGAAATATCTCGTCCAAGGACGAGGTGTAAGGGAGAGTTCCAAGTACACTAGCTACGTTCCCCTCTGGATAGCTAGACTTATGCGTTGGATTAGGTAGGATTTAGATTTAGGTTCCCCAGTCGCATCCTTTAAGCGTTTATCAAGATCATTAGTAAACTGAATGGCCGCATCTCCAAATGAACCTAAAGTCTCCACAGCAAAGGGCAAGAAAAGTAGTCCTCTCTCCACAATATCTGAGTATTTCCTTATCTTGATCGCTGCGGCAGCATTTGCTGTGGCTCCCACTGATTTGGCTGAGGTCTGGATATTGGAGGGCGCAAGGGTATCTGGGCAAGTGGAATCCCATGCTAAGCATTTTCCATTGGACCATGGAATTAAGGTCACACCATCCGCTCTCTTACCATCTTCAGGACTAAGACCTACCGGCTCCAGAAGAGAGGGTATGTGGGCTGAGCTTAAAGCTTTGGCTACGATAGAGTTGATTTCTTGGTGGCGAGAATGTCGACCTGCACTAAAACGGCATGAGAGACCGTGGATTCCAAATTCACTGACTTTATTACCACATTTACATAGGTGGGGTTGCCAAAAACTGATTCCCATACGAAGGGCAACCGAGATTTGAAAGACAATATCACTCAGTAAAGTTCCAATTGTGCTGATAGGGATGGCGTGTAACCAGGCTCCAGCTTCTGGGGTCATAACTGCATAAAATCTTGCCTTTTCTTGAGTAGATTCAGGTTCGAGGAGGAAATTAGACGGTGGATATTAAGTAAGTCCCAATTTTTTGTTTAAGGGGTCAGCGGGTTGAGGAAGTTCTAACTGGGTCCAAGCATCTTTTGCTTCAAGGTATCCATGAAAAACAGTAGTCTCGGAGGGGGAGAGAATAGAGACCATTAGTTCCTCGACGGATGAGATTGAAGATAAAAAGGCGGGCAGGTAGAGATCTTCGAGTTTACGAATGCCTAGTCCTCCAAAGTTCACTGGTAAACTAGACAGGTCATGGTGAGCAGCATCGAAATTCAGATTCGTAATTTTAGTCAGAGCTTCTTTAAAGAAATTGTCAAATTCTTTCAGGATTGCGAGATGATTGTGTAAGGGTGTATTGCGGATTAGGTAGGTTAACTTAGGAATCCCAGTGCAAGATTTCAAGAGAAAGTAAGCTGTGTGTTTGTTAAGAATTCTTGATAAGAGCAGTTGGAGTTCGTCAAGTTTAGCCGCAAAGACGTCACTAGTTGCAGAATCAACGAGAGGGGCTCCCAAGTGTAAGTTGGCTTGAGGTTATTCTTATGCCGGGAGCAATCGACTGGAAATCTTGGATAACCTTTTCATTTGGTTCAGAGCAAAAGAACAACTCGCATTTTGATGGATTAATTTCTAATCCCAAGTGTTTTCCCGACGAGATAATGTGTTGGAGATCTTTTAGTACCATATCGGGAGATCCTCCTAGAGTACCATCGTCGAGGTACCACACGTTCAATTCTGATGACAGTTCCTGGATAAGATTATTAATGGCGAGGCAGTATAGTAAGGGACCTCCTGGATCGCCCTGCTGGGCTCCGACTTGCGACATTATAATATTATTGCCAAAGAACAAATTAGAGCTTGAACTGTAGCATGAATTGAAAAACGGGAACAGCTTGGGACATATTGTTAATACTTGTTGGAGCATGTTGTCTCGTTCTATTGAATTAAAAGCGTTCTTCTGGTCTATTTTAAGAATAACTTTGTCCGAATTAGCTTTAGAGTTGATAAATGATCTTGTTGAGTGAACGGCTGCTTCACAACCCGCTTTAGTTCCAAATCCTAGCTGTTTCGGTCTGAGAATTGAACCAACTTCCTCTCTAACTGAATGGCAGGCTAATTTGGCAGCTAGACGACGGTATACACATCCAACGGCGATTAGTCGAATACCTCCATCCTTCTTGCTCAGGGCGCAGAGGATGCTCCAAATAGGATAGGAGTAATGACTGAATTGACCTCCCGGATAGCAAAAGATTGACTAGCTTTGTTAACGAACTGACTAATTTGGCTCCCGTGTTTCCAAGGCCTGTGGCAGTAAGGTCCTTGAGGTGTTGAGGTCGAAGACTGTCCAGACCTCCAGCGGAACCATTGTTAAAGCTTTTAATAGCTTCAAAGACTAGATCACTGGTCGTAACTAAAGATTCCATTGAGTTGTCCATGGTGGGCATGGCTAAATCTCGGGAAGGGCTTGGATGTTTCTTCTTTAGGGACTCCAGGGTGTCTTCGTTGAAGGGGTAAACAAATCATTTGATGACAGAAGGGTGATAGCTCCTCTGATGTCTCCTTCATCCACCTTAGCTTGGACTTTCTTGTTAAGGTTAAATTTCGGTCGGTGGTTTGGCTTCATTAATGTAGGAGGAGATGCGTTGATAATATTCCGTTTGACTGCTGCCGACAGACTTAGGCCAGAGTTTTTGTCGGGTTTTGAAGAGAGGCGTAGGAAATAGAAGTAAGGTTTTCCATGAGTCGACATCATTGAGTGAAACACAGTTATCTATTAAGTTGGTAAGCTTGGCAGAGGCTGAGATCCTAGCTGCTTTGGGGATTCGGCTTAACACTCTGACGGATGTTTTATACTTTATGAGGATTTCTTCTAAATCTTGCTCTTGGGTCGAATTTAAATCCGTATTCTGAACAATGTTTTTGTGCATGCGGGCTATGTGCGTATTTAGTCCCTTTTGGTGTAGAATTGGTGACAGTGAGGACACTGGGATCGGTCTCCTTGAGTAGATGGAGGCATAGTGTCAAGGAAACAGTCAGAATTTCCCACTTTAAAAGTCCGAAAGAAAGGCACCAAAAAAACGTCGAATCCTGCCCGGAGCGTTGACTTCAAGGGGCCAAAACAGGGTCAGGGCGGGTCGTGGCGTCCGTGAAAATATCCAAATAATAATCCTCCCAGTGCAAGCTCCAAGATGACACCAAAAACTTTAAAAAATATTTACAGCAAAGATCAAACACAAACACATCAACGTCCAGGAATAGATGATGCAGAATTACTTCAATTAGATACGGAATTTGAAGTTCCACCAGAGACGTCACATAATTTGTATGGAAGACGCATAATATCTATTAACCATTTGTGGCAATGTCATTACGAAAGTAACTTCTCGACACACTCTACGGAGGAAGTAGACGTAAATAAGGCTTCTATTTGTGGAGCATACTCTGTTGGTATAGGTGTTATACGCCGTTAGCAAAACTATTTGCCTCAATAGAAATACCATATATGTCGCCTTGAATGAAGAAAATGTCCAATCCGTCATTAAGCAAACCGTTCTTGAAGAAATTGTGCAAGCCAGTAAAGAAGAAGCAAATATAGCAATTGCAAACGGAGATGTTGATGACGACGGTATTCCACTAATTACCGTAATTGTAGACGGTGCTTGGAGTAAGCGCTCCTATAAAACTAATTACAACGCTTCTTCTGGTGTTGCACTCAAAAATTAGGAAAATCAGTTTGCCAACTAACTTTACGCATTGTTTTTATATAATGACAAAAATTAGTTATTTCCATAGCAAACCTAGGTCTGTGATTTTTTTCGAAAAAAAATGCAGGTTCGTTTGGCTATGTTTGTCCAGGAAAAAATTTTGTTTACCCACCCTCCACAAATTTTTATTTGAAGAAAACGTTTTTGATGAAAAACCAAAATCAAAAAATCTTTTTCACGTTATATTGTTTGCCCATCGATTACCCATGTTTGTCCAGAAAAAATTACGTTAGCCTATCTCAAAAAATTTTTTTGTGAAAAAAACAATTTTTGGATAATATATAATCATTTTCTAGTGAAAACAAGGTTTGAGTCCCAAAAAAATTATCTGACTATAAAATCAACCTCGTGTGTATTATACAAGAATAGCAATATGATTAAAAATTATGTATATTTTACATATTTTTTAGACAAAACATTAATTTGGGTTAAATTTTAATCTTATTAGACATTAATTTTTGGGTTGACTTAGACATAAGCAAGGTTATTTTTATTAACTTTTTATTCAATTTAAGCAATAGCCATTTTTTCACTTATAATTGCACAAGAGGTTTGTATTTTGCCAAGTAAATTGACGTTTTTCACGGATGACGTAATTTAGTAATTTTAATTTGGGGGTCTACTGTAGTGTACTAAAACGCACTTACAGTAATGTTGGCATCAATTCATGTGTGTAGTTTTATAAATTAAACTCTTGTAAGTTTTGAAAGAACATGTTTTAATAAATTCAGAATGAAAAATAATTCAAATACACATTTTGTATATATATAAACAACCAACTGAACATCGTTTTTTATAAACATAGCAACCACACTCTTATTACATATTTATAAAATCAAAAAAACATATAGTAACATATTTTAGCGTAAATTAAAACAAACAGATGTTCTAACATGTAGTTGGTATGCGAATCAGATACTGATCACATTACTGAGTTAACCTTACTTATTTCACATACCAATTGCTTATTCTTTACTTTTTGCTCCTTTATTAGTGTTGTTACTTATTTTTAGTCTTAATTATATTGTGGTGTTGGCTTGTGTGTTTCTATTTGGTTTAGATTTGTAGCTGTAATTTGTACCCTATGAGAAATTAAACATTGATATTGTTGCAATTAATATTGGAAATGCAAAACAGCGTTTCTACGATCTCGACAAATGCAGGTTAAATATTTAAAGAAATTGCTAGTTTTAATGTATGTATACATATATTTAATAACCAATATAAACCGAAACTAGATTCACCAATATTGGCCTCCGTCCTACATCACATTTGAAGAAGTATCCCTTTAAGGGTATCATTCAGTAAAATTGAAAATCGTACTACCCCTAAACATAAGCAACCCAAAAAGCAAAACTCGACAAGTATTTCAAAAATGTAAAAGACTGTAAGACAACCCGGGTGGTAAAACGTTGTAATCCGTTTACACTGAGTGGTTTCATTGAAGTGGTTTCTAAATTTGGTTATATTAGCATTTGTCAATTTTATGCTTATATATCTGCTCCAACCCTTGCTATGTTATTGACATTTTTCTGTTACTTTTTGTATTTACTCACATAATATACAAATCGATTGGAAGCGTTTGTCGGACTGCGATAATAATTACTTATTAGTTAAACAATTACTTCTTTATTATACATGATACAACTCAATTTTATATGCAAACATTTTTATACTAGTAGGTATTTCATTTCTTGTAATGTAGAGCTACTTTTTTAAAAAGACTAATAAACAAGATGATTGTTTATGACTAATCCGCATCCCTGCATCGTGGTAACCGTTACGGTGGAGAAAGGGTGAAGTCGTTGAAAAAGTTGTAATTTTGCCAGTTTTGTATTTCAATCTTTCGAACGTGTTTATATTGTTGTGGTTGTGTTGGATTTTGTTACTGTTATTTTTGTTATTGTTATTTTCTATTTGATTTTTGTATCCGGATTTTGATCTTTTGCCTTTCTCACTGACTTTGATTTTGGTTTGGAATTAATCGTTTTCAATATGGGGCGGAACAAGACGTATCTTTCTAAGACTCCGCGATTGAGTACGAGACGAATTAGTATTAGGAAAAGAATGCAGAATGTCAGGACTGCTAAACAGCATTGCGAAGAAAAATCTTCACCTATGTCTACGACATCTACTGCGTCGCTGAATATAAATGAAAATAGGATTATCGAAGTTGAAACAGTAATTTCAAATGTTTCAGATTTAGTTCTACCCCAAAATAACTCTATGTTGAATAGTGCGACAGTAAATCTTGAAAACGTAGAACTTGAAACGAAGATCAACAACTTCCGGAACTGGAAATTGAGGTGGAAAAACCACCAATAAAGGAAGATAAGTTTAGCATCTATGGGCGCCGAATTGTTGATATCAGTTACTTTCTTAGAACCCTAAAACAATTAAAACACGATGGATTTGGTTGTTCCTTTTTAATATGGACATTGTTAGTGAGACACGTAGAGGATTTATTTCTGTTTTACAATTCAATGCAACATGTGTAATCGTTTAGACACCGTTTTAACAGAAAACCCGGAAAGTACGGACATGAATGTCAATTTAGCCGCGGTTTCTGGGATTATGTCTATTGGATCGGGATATGCTCAACTTACTGAATTTTCAGCGGCGCTAAACATTCCTGCACCGTCAAGTGGTACGTACGCAGACTATCACGATAAACTTTCGGGTATATTAAATGAAGCAGCTGTTGATGCCATGAAACGGGCTGCCGAAGAAGAAAAAGAGATAGCCAAAGCTAATGGGGAGATTGACAAAGAAGGACACGCTAACATAGCAGTTGTCGCTGATGGTGCTTGGTGCAAGAGATCCTACCGCACAAATTATAGTGCTTTATCTGGTGTGGCGTGTATAATTGGAGCTCGAACAAAGAAAGTAATTTATATGGCCGTTAAAAATAAATTTTGTATTATATGTGCTAGAAAAGACCTGTATAAAAACAATCAATGCCGCGAACACACATGTTTCAAGAACTGGAAGGGTCCTTCTAGTGGAATGGAAGCGGCAATTATTGTGGAGGATTTCAAGCATCGGTATCACTTTATGGCATTAAATTTATTAAATTAATCGGCGATGGTGACAGTAGTGTTTACCGCAAATTAGTACAGTGTATGCCGTACGGTCCTTCAATAGTGGTTCAAAAAATTGAGTGTAAAATCATATTCTGAGAAATTATTTAAACAAAATTAAAGACTGCATTAAAAACCCAATGTTGATAAACAACTCAAAAACGCGATTTCTGGTAATATTCTAAGATTCCGTACTGCGGTAATAAAGGCCGTCGAATTCAGGAAAAAATCAAAGAGGATTAATGAACGATAAAATAAAGGAATTAGAGATGGACATTTTAAACGGGCCTAACCATATTTTGGGCGATCATGCTGGGTGCAACTCTCGGATTTATTTTTGCACAAATGAAAAATTTGACAGAAATAAACATGGTACCGCAGTTGAAAGAGAGTGGTATTTTTGAAAATTTGATGGTTGCTGTACGTCGAGTAGCAAGTTATTCAAATAGTCTAATATATGACGTTACCAATAATTCCGCTGAGCAATATAATGCTCAGGTGGCAAAATTTGTTGGTGGTAAGCGTGTAAACTTTTGTCATCGGCGATCTTACCAAAGCAGATGTGAAGCCGCTCTAATAGCACACAACGAAGTTGGTATGTTTCACCATATCGTACAATCTACTGCGACTAAAGAGCCAGGAATGTACACTAGGTTGTATTGTAAAAATAAATCCGACAGTTGCACCAGACATGATCGCCCAAAATATATGGTTAGGCCCGTTTAAAATGTCCATCTCTAATTCCTTTATTTTATCGTTCGTAAATCCTCTTTGATTTTTCACAGATTCGACGGCCTTTATTACCACAGTACGGAATCTTGAGAGATATTACCAGAAATCGTTTTGGAGTTGTTTATCAACATTGGGTTTTTTAATGCAGTCTTTAATTTTGTTTAAATAATTTCTCCAGAATATGATTTTTACACTCAATTTTGAACCACTATTGAAGGACCGTACGGCATACACTGTACTAATTTGCGGTAAACACTACTGTCACCATCGCCGATTAATTTAATAATTTAATGCCAAAGTGATACCGATGCTTGAAATCCCTCACAATAATTACCCTTCCATTCCACGAAGGACCGCCCAGTTCTTGAAACATGTGTGTTCGCGGCATTGATTGTTTTTATACAGGTCTTTTCTAGCACATATAATACAAAATTTATTTTTAACGGCCATATAAATTACTTTTTCTTTTGTTCGACTCCCAATGCGCCACGCAGGCGCAAAGCGCCTGTAGCGACCTCTTGCATCAGCTTTCATCGCTTTATTTAACGCATGACGCGTGTCATGATCGTGCCACGGCATGTATTCTTCGGCAGCCGTTTCGCTGGCATCAACGCTTTGCTTTGCTAACCTTGCGAAAGTTTATCGTGACAGTCTGCGTGCGTACCACTTGACGATGCGAAATGTTGCGCCGCGAAAAATCGGCAAAGTTGACTCAATAATTCCCGAAACCCGCGGCGCAAGCTGTCTGTTAAAGCGATGATGCTCGCGACCACGCATGTTGCATTGAATGGCAACAAAAAACAGAAATAAACTGTAATGTCACTCGACAAAAGGAACAACTTAAATCCCATCGTGG
>JALBCR010003178.1:0-30367 GCA_030710515.1 Abscondita cerata
GTCGCTAAAAAAGGCTTTATACTACCTAACATTAAAAACAACAGTTCTTTTGTTTTCACAACTGTTTAGATTGGTATCTCAGTTACAAGGTACCAAGCTAATTTATCAAAAATAACAATCCACGATAACACTCAAGTATTTCAAAAATTAGAAAAAAACAGAAGAAAACCACCAACAAACGCTTGAAGAAGAAATTGTATGGCAGATTCCACTAGATCTCGTTACGTTGACGTCAAAAAATTTTACAGTAAGTGATTTCAATTTACTAAACATTAAAATATTATTTAATGGTAAGAATACTGTGTATGCCTCTTTCACGGCTAGATGCACAACCAACTTTTTCTCATTCGAAAAAGAGACAGTTTTGCTATTCATTTGCGGCTGTAAGACAGCAACTTTTTGTAAAAAAAAGTAAACGGCGGTTTTGTTAAAATCTGGTGAAATCTAAATAGCAATTTGCAATTTTTTTGAAAAATCACATTGACGTTCTTAGAAATAATTGTATTACCAACATAACTTTAGACAATGAACGCTTAAAAAACGTGCTCATCCGATAAGAGCAAATTTACGTACTAATGTCAAATACCGCTTTTTTTGTTCTCATCTGTAAAAGTCTGGTGAAACCGCAATACCATTCTCAAAATTTTCGAAAAATGACAGATTGTAATTGACTTTCTTAGTAAAAAGTGTTACCAACATAACTGTTTTAAAAAAAATATTAATAAACTGACGTTTGTTAAAATCTTATGGAATTACAATACTGATTCCCAAAATTTTTGAAAAATGACAGTGTGGCATTGTTGTTCTTAGTAATAATGGTGTTACCAACTTGCTCTAATTAACATTTTAATATTATAATTATTTATTTTTATGAAAAGAGAGTGAGCGGTTAAAAAACGCGTGCTTAGCGATTGTACTTTACTATAATTATTTATGCGCTTATTCCAAAAAGAGGCAATTTGCGTACTCATTGGTGTAGTCATCTGCCAGAAAAAGGAAACGGTTATGGGTTAAAATCTGATGAAATCACAATAACAATTTGCAAAATTTTAGAAAAGTAACATATTAGAAATTGACTTTTGCAGTAAAAAATGTGTTTGCCAACATAACTTTGCTATAATTTATAGCACGTCCGAAATGATTAATATTGTAATTATGTAACCATTTATTTTTACAAAAACAGAGTAAGCGCTTAAAAACGTTGTATACTTCGCGATTATATCAATAACTATTTTATGCGATCATTTGAAAAGAGGCAATTTACGTACTCATTGGCTTTTTTTGTGTTCATTTGTCAAAAAAAAGTAAATGACCGTGGGTTAAAATCTAATAAAATTGGCATTGACTTTCTTAGTAATAAATGTGCTACCAACATAACTCATTTTAAATGCAGAGCCCCAAAAAAGTTACTATGTTTTTATTGTTGCGTGTGATCGGTGCACATAAACCCTAGCATTTATTTTGGATTATCAGACAAATTCTGCATCTAATCCCAATATGACACAGGACTTTTTAGTCCGTACTGGACCTAAATTTTGTCTAAATTTGAAATCTGAAAATTTAGATTTAAATGTTATGGAAGGTTGTCTATCTTTCTAAAATATTTTTAAAATTATAGTACTTCTACCGGAAGTGGACCATTCAGGGCATTAACGAAGGTTGTCCGTTAGATATATAATTAACCAAATGAGTTTGAAGTCCAAAAATTTAGAATTATATGTTATCAAAGGTTATACACCTTTTTAAACCTTTTTTAAAATTGCAGCACTCCGTTATGTCGTATGTCCGTATTTGTGTTTGCACCTAAGAATTGTTTAGTTTACCAAAATTTTACAAATTAATATTGCTTTTTGAAATATTTCACATTTAAAAAAAAAATTGTAACAAATTTTTGAAATCATTACAATAAGCAATCTTCTTAAAAATCGAATGTTAATATAAGTTACGCTGAAAAATAAATACTAATAAGTTGGTATTCTTAATAACATTATAGAATTGTAGTAAATAGTTGGTATTGCCAGAAATTGCGGGAAAAACTTCTGGACACTTTTGTAAGAAGGAACAATTTGTAGATGAAACTAAACTAGAGGCCACTATGTAGTTGGATAAAACAAATCTACAAATCCTTCTTCTTTCAAAAGGGTCCAGAAGTTTTTTCCCTCAACTTTTGGCACTACCAACTATAAATACTAATGTTTTACAAGGTGATCAAAAATCGCTCCAAAGTAGCAAATTTGAAAGTCAAGAGTATGAAAACCTATTTTTAATTTACATTAAATTCAGTTATTAAATGAAGTAAAGTTATTCGCACAAGTATTCTTCCATTTTGTACCTTTTCCAAAATGTTTGCTCCTTGTAATTGGTAATTATAATTTAAAATACTAAACTGGGTAATACATTTACAATAATTATTTTTTTCGAAAAATGACCGATAGGTGGCGTAGCAACTATTACCAATTGAAGAATTTACTAATTTTTTTTTTATTAGATAGTGATTTGTTGTAGGTACATATTAAAATAATAAAAAATTGTTAAGTAATATTGATAAAAATAATGGCATTTTGCTCGTACCGATCCATATCTATAGTTTTCTTAAACGTATGAAGTGAAAACGCTTGCAATGTGATTGTGTTTCTCCATAGAGTTGTTGTAACCATCCTACATAAACTATCGTATCCATAACAGAACAAAACAAAGGATCTACCACATCTCGAGCTTAATAAAAGTTGGATCTTTAACGAACATGGTTATTTTAAGTGAAATGCATGTTTTGCGACATCTCGTGTAATAGGGACACGTATAAATAGTACAAACTAAGTAATGCCAACAGATAACTGTAACAACGATTGAATGTTTAAATGCAAATCGTTATCTAAGCGATAACAAACTACTCGTCGCACAGTGGGGCCGATTAACGAACAGGTGGTCAATATTCGAAAACGTAAGTCATTCTGTTTGAGATGTACCTAGTATATAAGGATTTTTGGGGTCGCTGCTTACGAATCTGAAGTCAAAATTGTAAAAACAAAATGGCGGATCCAGTATGGCTGACAAAATGTACGAAATCAGCTGGATTCGCTCGAAACTTGTTATTCAGGGAATTTGGGGTCGCTGATGATTACGAACCTGAAGTCAAAAAACAAAATGACGTATCCAATATGGCGGAAAAAATTTGCGAAATAGGCCGGGTTCGTTTGAAACTTGTTATTTAGGGACACTGATTAGGTAATATGAATTTGTGATTTGTTAAATTGAAATGTACACTGAGTGGCATCTGATTTTTAATAATTTTGGTAGATAAGAGTATAAACTTTATTTTAAAACTTGTTTCGTTACGGACCACTGGGGAGCAATTAACCGTTTCTCTATTTTTTACATTGATTGCACATAATTTTTCATTTTTTTCTACTTTAGGCATTGTTTAGGTATTAATTTATATGTATTAATATTCATCAATCTGTAACCTTTATTTTGCAAAATTAAGAAAGACCAACTGTATGATTTTCTACGAATTTTTTAATAAGACCCTTGAATATGAACTCGAACAATCGAGCAATCACTTGCGCGAAAGTCTCTTTTGTAGTGGCTTATACTTGTCAGATATACTACACTAGTCCTTATAAAATGTTCTATTGTACTCTTTAAACATTTCTCTATCCACCTATGTACTCTAAATCTTATAAATCAAAACCTATTTTTAACTATTGACCAGCTTTTTGAGAATCGGCCCCACTGTACGTCGGGAACCAAATACGCATGTTTGCAGACAGTCGCAAATCGGTATAGTGTTCCAAATGTATTATTCACGTTCCATTTGTTAGTGAACAGGGAGTGAATGAGGTAAGTGAATGAAAGTGGAGAAAACCGTAAGAAGGTACTGAATTTATAAACAATAAACTTTTATAATACACAAATAATAAAAACGCTTTTTTTTTCAAATGACTCAAAATCTATCAAAGAAACCCACATGGATATGTCGATCATAATTATGAAAATTATTTATTGTCAAATTTGCCTGAAAATTGATTCACGTGAACACCTTCAAATCCACCCTCGAACGTACTCTACATATAGAGCATAATGTTGCTTGTATTGGATATGTTAATAAAAATTATAAAAACTATTCAGTGCTTTACGATGAAATATTGTCGTATAAAAAAATATTAGCATTTTGACTCTTGGATATGTTATTTATAATTATAAAAACTATTTATTGCTAAGTTTGCCTAAAAAATTAATTCCCTTCTAAATCCGCCCTCAAACGTACTTTACGTATGGACTATAATGGTCTGCGTAGTCATAATTTTGAGATCAAATACCTATTTTTATTTTAAAAAATATTAGAAGTTTGATTTTGGATATGTTAATAATAATTATATTAATTATGTGTTACTAATTGAGCCACGCAAACTCCTCAAATCCACCTTCCAACATTCTGTACTATTGACTATAATGTCATGCGTAGCCATAACTTTGAGATCAAATAATTGTATTCTGAAAAATATTAGCATTTTTATTCTTAGATATGTTGTTTACAACTATAAAAACTAATTGTTGCTAAATTTTTCTAAAATTGGTCCTTCAAATCCACCTTCGAACGTACTCTACGTATGGATTATAATGTCGCGCAAAGCAACAACTTTGAAAACAAATATTTCGTTTTTAAAAATATTAGCATTTTTATTCTTCGATATTTTGTGCATAATTGTAAAAACTATTTATTTCTAAATTTGCCTAAAAATTGATCAACGCGAACACCTTCAAATCTGCCCTGGAAACGTACCCTACGTATATTTCTTCTTTTATATATTATTTATAATTATGAATACTATTTATTGTTAAATTTACATAAAAATTAATACACTCGAAACGGTTCTTAGAATTCGAGAAGAAAAGAAGTGCAAATTTATTTAAACAATTTTTTTTTTATAAAGAAATGTTAAGATAAGAACTATTTGTGTTGATTAATTGTTGTTTACTATTATAAACATTTAACTCGGTATAGGTAATATTTACGTAGCGTAAGAGTTAAATTTATTTTTATGGCTAACTTCACGGGGGTACAAATTTGAACACCCTGTAAAATATTATTGAATTGAGTTAATGTTCCAGCGTAGCAATGATTGCTAACAATTACATGTGTCATTGACTTTCAAAACATCGCCGATCGTGAAATGTGCATATAAGTATTGTCCAAATTAAAAAAAAATTACGAAAAACAATTTGGGATATTTTAGGTTAATACTGATTTATTTAAGATTGTCTAATAAATTACAGGGCGTTCTATTTAATTGTGTTGTGATCGACTTCCGGCAGTTACTTTAAAAATATTGTAGAAAAATTGCATATAAATATAAATTTTTGGATTTTAAATGAGTCCAATAGGTCTAACGGATAACCTTACGTGAATACCCTGTATTCGTCACAAGCACAAAATAGACAAACAATCGAAATTGATGAGTCAGTGGTCAAAGCATCTAAAAAGTGAAAGGAAAATTACAATTAACAACGTTGATGAGAAAATAAAATGTCAAAGATCGCGCCGGTTTTGTCAAAATAGTGGAATAATTTGGATAAAATTTTACAGGTGCGCCATAATACCATATACTATAAGGAAGTAAAAAAAATATTTATTTAAATTTATAAAAATTCACAATATTTATTGAATTTGTGCATTCTAAGAAAACTCAATGAATTTTCTTGCGGGAATTTTGATAAACAATGACTGAGTTAGGTACTACATTAAGAAATAATAAGTAAATGCTTAATGCGTCTAATTATATTTCCTTTAAATCAAATAATGGCTACAGAAACCATTGAAAACTTATTTTTTAAATTAAATGTTCAAATTTGATTTTTAAAAAAATTAACATTTTGTGAGACGTTTTTTTTATGGTTCCTGTAGTGTAATTGCATTTTACGGTTTTTTTAAATTGGAATTTAGAATATGGTCTAAGATCCCTTTTGGTGGAGGTTGAGAAACATAAACAACTCAAAATTGAAATTACCGACGTTCCACCCTCTATGTGAGGACTTTATCAAGGCTTATTCAAAAAGAGTTGATAAGGGGTGAAACGTCATTTCAATTCGAAAGAGGTCCTAGACCATATTCTAAATAGATTTCCTATTTTTTTGGAAGAAACCTCGCCCAAAAAAGAATAGTTTTTAGTAACTTTACTATTATTACTCCTTTCCTTATTTCTGTAGCATCCTCCAACTTTTCTTCCTCCCCATTTTATTTTTCAACATTTCTTCCACTTGTCTCAATATTTCTCTTTTTCCTCCAATTACTTCTAATCCATTTATTACCAAATTCTGTTTTTCTTTTCTCTTTTCCATGTTGTCTATTCTTCTCTCTAACTTATCTACCTCTTCCTCCATTCCCTTAAATTTTAATTTCCTTACAATTTCTGACCGTATTTGTTTAATGTCTTCATTCGTTTTTTCTTGGCTTGCTTTTATCGAACTTATTGCCTTTAACATTTCGTGACAAAGTTCTCTTATTCCAACCTCTTCCTGCGTACGTTTAGTTTTTGGTGATCTTCCCGTCTTTTTACTTCTTCTAAATATATCATACATTTCATCATGTGATCTTCTTTTTCTTGCTTCTGACCCTGTTCGTTTCGATTCCGACATTCCTTAATTTTCTTGTACTCTGTATTATTTTTATCTAATAATAAATACTATTTACCTATGTTACGTACATCACACCGTTGTACACATTAGTTTGCACAGCCTCCTAAGAGTAATTGTACCAATTGAAAGCATCTCTTTAGATTTTGAATAATAAATAACTAATTTATTAGTAACTTTAGCGCTATACTTGTGTCAGATTACGCTCATAGGTTGAGGATGTGTAGTAAAAACGATTGCCGTCAAATCGAGGCAACTGTTGCAGTTATCCTGTGAGTTTTAAAACTGAAGTTTGTTATTTTTCATGGGACTCTGGGCTAAATAAGTTTACTTTACTTTCTAGGTTTTTTACGTAACCCTTTTCTTGAACGTTATACCTATTTGACTCCCATGTCCCATCCACAATACTTTCAAGGAGAAAGTCTGATATAGAAATTATTTTGGTGGCTAAAGGAGATAATCTTTTTATTACTCACATCTCATATATAAGGTGGCGAGTTACGCGACGGTTTTCAAACCGAAAATTTTAACAATCCCTTTTGTTACTTTTTCCGACGAATTACAGTTAATACGTTACAACTTTTGTTTAAACTATTTTTGATCCGATAATTACTGATATATATATATATATATATATATATATATATATATATATATATATACAGTGTGTCCAAAATTCGATGCTCACCATTGGTATTTTGGAAACGGTAAGATTACAGGGTCGGTTAAATGGAACAATATGGAGGTATTTATCTTACCTCTTCAGACCTTCTCTTGTTTTTCCAAAGAAATGCGTTGCCTACTAGATATTGCAAAAAGTGAAAATCGGCATTTTCTTTAAACTTGCGTAGAATCCACACTATTTATCCTATCAAAAATATGTAAATATAAAAGTTGTAGACATTTAGATATTGAATAATATGCGTCATTAAAATATTTTTGCTTGCATCAGTAGCGAAATATGACCCAAAGTTGCATTTTTTAAATGGAAATGATAATTTATTTTTATACAGTTGAATTACTTGATTTTTTCCTTTTCAACGATATAAGGTTCGAGCTATTTATCTTGTGTACTTTAGAAGATATAAAGAAAAATCATTTTTGAGGCAGATTTATAATGTTACCAAGTTGTAAGCAATAATAACAAAAACATAACGGGTGGATAACATCGTAAAACGAATGAGTTTTCCTATAAAAGATTCTCAATAGTGCGGCCATTGACTTCTAAACATTTTGTATAGCGTTTTTCAATATTTATTCGGCAATTCATTAATTGACGGACGCTAACTGAATTAAAGGCCTGCATGACGCTCTGCTGCAAATCATTAACGTTCTCATAATTGACAACGTATACTAAATTTTTATGTGTCCCCACAGGAAAAATCTAGTATGGACAAATCTGGTGATCGCGCAGGCCAACGTATGGGACCGTTTGTTCCAATCCAACGGTTTCCAAATCTTGCTGATAAATATTCAGTGACGATCCTGGAATTATGGGCCGGGGCGCCGTCTTGCTGAAACAAAATACTTCTTTCTTCTTGAATAGGTAGCTCGTCCAATGCATCTTCGACTTCGGCTTGCAGCAGTTGAAGATATCTAGTCGAATTAAGCGTTTGATTATAAATAAATGGACCTATCAAACGATTTCCCAAAATACCGCACCACACGTTAAATCCGAATCGTTCTTGGAAACGCGATTCTCGAACTATTTTCGGATTTTCATTATTCCAATAATGATAATTATGCCGATTGTAAATGCCGTTGTTTGTGAATCTACTTTCATCGCTCCAAAGAATTTTTAGAAAAAGAATTATCGTTTGTAACTTCATCCAGGTACCATCTACAAAATGTAACTCTTCGAGCATAATCATTCTCTTTGATATGATGGCATATCATTGGCTTATAAGGATGAAATTTCTTCTTTTTAAAACATAATGTACTGAACTTCTTGCCATACCACTGTCATTCGAAATTTTCTTACTGAAACGGAAGGCTCAACATTAACAGCGGCTAGAACAGCTATTTCAGCATCCTCATTGTCTTTTGATAGGTTGTAGGACGAATGGCGGTGAAGGATCCACCTTGTCGAAGATTTTGCTCGAGTCGGGAAAACAAAGTTCTGTGAGGTTGCCTTCTTTCGGGGTATAAGTTGTGATATTCATTTGCTGCCGCAGTTGAATTACGATGGCATCTTATGTAGACAACAAACATGTCCGTTTTTCATGGTTTGAAAACTGCATCATCAATTTTGAATATGAATAGCTTACTACAACAACTACAAGTTCTGACACGATACTACTGTAACAATATTATTGACAGATTTGATGTGCAGTTGTTTGTTTCTTAAAAATTTGCAATCATGGATAGTGTGATGTGCTTTAAAATACATCTACAGATCTCAAAAACGATTTTTCTTTATATCTTCTAAAGTACACAAGATAAATAGCTCGAACCTTATATCGTTGAAAAGGAAAAAAATCAAGTAATTCAACTGTATAAAAATAAATTATCATTTCCATTTAAAAAATGCAACTTTGGGTCATATTTCGCTACTGATGCAAGCAAAAAATATTTTAATGACGCATATTATTCAATATCTAAATGTCTACAACTTTTATATTTACATATTTTTGATAGGATAAATAGTGTGGATTCTACGCAAGTTTAAAGAAAATGCCGATTTTCACTTTTTTGCAATATCTAGTAGGCAACGCATTTCTTTGGAAAAACAAGAGAAGGTCTGAAGAGGTAAGATAAATACCTCCATATTGTTCCATTTAACCGACCCTGTAACTCTTACCGTTTCCAAAATACCAATGGTGAGCATCAATTTTGGACACACTGTATATATATATAATATAATAAAAAATTAATTTTAAAAAAAAATTAAATTAATTTTAAAAAATTTTTTAATTTTATTTTATTTAAATTTTTTAAATAAATAAAATTATTTTAAAAAAAAAAAAAAAAAAAATACGTTTTACCCTATCAATCAAACACTAAAAAACTTTTTTAAAATAAATTTCAAATTTGATTTTAAAAAAATTTACTTTTATTTTTTTTTATTAATTTTGACCCCTTTAAACACGTTTCCCCCTCTATGTGAGGACTTTATCAAGGCTTATTCAAAAAGAGTTGATAAGGGGTGAAACGTCATTTCAATTCGAAAGGGTCCTAGACCATATTCTAAATAGATTTCCTATTTTGGAAGAAACCTCGCCCAAAAAGAATAGTTTTTAGTAACTTTACTATTATTACTCCTTTCCTTATTTCTGTAGCATCCTCCAACTTTTCTTTCTCCCCCATTTTATTTTTCAACATTTCTTCCACTTGTCTCAATATTTCTCTTTTTCCTCCATTTACTTCTAATCCATTTATTACCAAATTCTGTTTTCTTTTCTCTTTTTCCATGTTGTCTATTCTTCTCTCTAACTCATCTACCTCTTCCTCCATTCCCTTAAATTTTAATTTCTTACAATTTCTGACCGTATTTGTTTAATGTCTTCATTCGTTTTTTCTTGGCTTGCTTTTATCGATCTTATTGCCTTTAACATTTCGTGACAAAGTTCTCTTATTCCAACCTCTTCCTGCGTACGTTTAGTTTTTGGTGATCTTCCGTCTTTTTACTTCTTCTAAATATATCATACATTTCATCATGTGATCTTCTTTTTCTTGCTTCTGACCCTGTTCGTTTCGATTCCGACATTCCTTAATTTTCTTGTACTCTGTATTATTTTTATCTAATAATAAATACTATTTACCTATGTTACGTACATCACACCGTTGTACACATTAGTTTGCACAGCCTCCTAAGAGTAATTGTACCAATTGAAAGCATCTCTTTAGATTTTGAATAATAAATAACTAATTTATTAGTAACTATAGCGCTATACTTGTGTCAGATTACGCTCATAGGTTGAGGATGTGTAGTAAAAAACGATTGCCGTCAAATCGAGGCAACTGTTGCAGTTATCCTGTGAGTTTTAAAACTGAAGTTTGTTATTTTTCATGGGACTCTGGGCTAAATAAGTTTACTTTACTTTCTAGGTTTTTTACGTAACCCTTTTTCTTGAACGTTATACCTATTTGACTCCCATGTCCCATCCACAATACTTTCAAGGAGAAAGTCTGATATAGAAATTATTTTGGTGGCTAAAGGAGATAATCTTTTTATTACTCACATCTCATATATAAGGTGGCGAGTTACGCGACGGTTTTCAAACCGAAAATTTTAACAATTCCTTTTGTTACTTTTTCCGACGAATTACAGTTAATACGTTACAACTTTTGTTTAAACTATTTTTGATCCGATAATTACTGATATATATATATCAATCACGTGACACTAAAAACTTATTTTTTTAAATAAAATGTTCAAATTTGATTTTTAAAAAAATTAACATTTTGTGAGACGTTTTTTTATGGTTCCTGTAGTGTGTAATTGCATTTTACGGTTTTTTTTAAATTGGAATTTAGAATATGGTCTAAGACCCTTTTTGGTGGAGGTGAGAAACATAAAAAACTCAAAATAGAAATTACCGACGTTCCACCCTCTATGTCACTTTATCAAGGCTTATTCAAAAAGAGTTGATAAGGGGCGAAACGTCATTTCAATTCGAAAGGGTCCTAGACCATATTCTAAATATATTTCCTATTTTTGGAAGAAACCTCGCCCAAAAAAGAATAGTTTTTAGTAACTTTAAATAAAATAAAACAATATTTTTGAATTTGACATTTTTTGTTGGTAATTTAAAACAAAAACGAGTTATGAGTCACACAGTTACCCAGATTTGCATAAACATTAATCAAAGACATTTTTATTTACAAACAAAATAAAAAAGTTCTTATCGTTCATAAAATAAGACGCAGAATTTGAAAATATAAATTAAAATACAGGGTGTCCCATTAAAAAAATGTCAAATCGGAAGTGTCTTGATATTGAATATTATCTTCAAAGATGTATAATTTTACATGACGAATAGAAAATGCAGGGTGCATCAACTCTTTAATGTCAGCCTGAATGCTATTTATCAAAATAAAAAAAAATAGCTGTATAAAAAATATATAAAATAAGTTAATAATAATAAACCAATTAGAATATTCCAGGAAAGTGAAGACATAAAATTCGAACAACAACTTAGTACAACGATTAATTGATCACATAATTGCTTGGTAATCGAGTCGCGTTAAATTTGTGAAAAGTATATTAACAATTAACACGTTCACTGTTTTAATAGAAAATTCAAATAAATTGCTTGTTTGCCTACTGACACAACGGGGAAAAATTGTCAGGTGCCTTTTTTTCGAAAATTTAATCAGTTTCGGATTGAGCTATTGGGGTGCGTTGGTGATACAACCAAGATATTTGTTATGTTCTTAGCGTACTTGTCTTGATTTTTTTGTAGTCTAATACTTTCAAGGTGGTAATAATATACGAAAAGTCAAAGTATATACAATTATTTGCCGTCCCAGAACCAGGAAGAAAGGAAAGTTTCTTCAACCAAATCTAAAACGACAGATAATAAATATTGTCGCCGGTAACTGAACCGAACTATATGTATGTTTAATAACCGCTCATTAATATAACAAATGTGTACAAATCCATCGTAGCAGAACATCAACAGTTTCTCAACTCAAACACTCACCTTACACATTTTGAACAATTTCTCATGTATCTCAACAATTTTATTAAAATCCAGTGAAAGCTTTCTCTTCGAAAAGTGAAGGCACGCACTTATTATCACTAAGAAAACTCGAAAACAGAAGCATCCGCACTAGAAGACAAAAACCAACTAAAGTTGTATAGCTTAGGTGTAACAGAAGGTGAAAGGCAATTCTTGAGGCGGGGATATGTCAATACCCATCTGGTGTTTATGCAAGGACTCTTTACTTGTGCATTTCTCATGCATAAAGACTTTCAAACAATTTAAATTATGAGAACTGTGTTTTCTTTCGTTTCATCGAACAATGGATTCTCAATTAGTATTAATTCGATTAAGAAGGATTTTTACCACGGCGCTCCAACAAAACAAGTTGTTCGTTAGAGAAGAATTTTTGCAAATTTTCTTCCATTGTGTGTTGTAAAGTCAAGGTACTCTTAATATCGGCAAGAGGTGTGGTTTACGGACGTGCACTCGATGACTCAACTCGTCTTTTGTAAATTTATGCGACGGAACAAATCTTGTATGAACTTTAGTTCAACTCCAAATTAAAACCTTTTCTTCGTAGGTATATATATGGAAAGGGACTGTAAGAATTAGAATACAAAGCCTATTTTAAGACAAATACAGATATGAAATTCGAAACTTCGGCTCCACATCTTATACATAATCGAATAGTTTTTCTCTGTTCTCGACGAATTATACTTAGTTTAATTATTCACTTTAGAAAAAAATGCAATTTCCAAATTTTTGATTCATATTTGTTGTATATATAATTAATATTGTTAAATAAAGATCACGTGATTATCGTATCTTATAATTACTTATCGGATAAAAAATTGTTTAAACAAAAGTTGTGTATAATAAAATTATCCGAAAAAAATCACTGTACTAATCCATATCTCCTGAATTTATGCAACACAAATGCTTGCCATGTAAACGTATTTCTCTATATACAATCGTTATTACCTCCCTATATAAGACGTCGTATCCATAGTAAACTGAAGCGTTTCCCTAATGTAGATCGTTATTTTCCTACATCGTTGACTCAGGTAATTCTAAGGAACAGGATAAACAAAGGATCTAGCACCTCGAGCACAATTAAATTTGGATCTTTAACAAACATGGCTATTTTACTTTTATTATTACTAAAGGGGAAAGGGGTTATTTTAAGAAAAATGTAAAGGTTGAATAAACTTCTCAGTAATTTAGGTGCGTCGCACTGAGACTTCTGGCCAAGAGCTCACTTATCATTTAAGAAGCTCGGGTTCGATTCCCCAAGAGTATACACTTATAAGTAGGATAGTTATTTCCTCATCCCCTCCCTTTCCAGCTGAAGTAGCTTCCAAATTTTCGAACAGCTGGCTTCTCAAGGGAACGGCCTGTTTTTCCCCTCGTCGTGAAGAATGTAATACATATGTTTACATTTTTGTTCGCGCACTTATTATTCACGTTCCATTCGCTAGCGAATAGTGGGTGAATGGATGTGTAAAGTGGAAGAATATAAAACTCAAAGAAGGTGAAAGAAGAGTAAAAAAATTAGACTGAAGAACCGGAAACAAAGGTTTAGAAACGCTACGTACAAGAAAAGAAAGAAAACAAAAAGCATAGAAAAGAGTAAAGAATATAATGACCAGAAAAGGTATAAAAAGTGAAGAGGAGCAAACATAATGCAACATATTGCTATGAACATATGTCCCACGACTGGGTACGTTACCATAATGCTCTGCACATATGTACGGGTTATAGTTTAACTGGCCTAAGTCGTTATTCGAATGCTACCTAGGAGAATACGTCGGACAAAACGAGGTATCGCGCACCCAAGTTCCTTAAGAAGAGTTTCTCACAAGAGAGCGTTTTAGAAAAAAATAGAATTTCCAACAACTTTTTCCCTCAACTTTTTTTGTATAAATGATATTGGTGCAGATATTGTTACACCAATTAGTGTCACGTGATTGATATATATATATATATATATATATATATATATATATATATATATATATATCAGTAATTATCGGATCAAAAAATAGTTTCAACAAAAGTTGTAACGTATTAACTGTAATTCGTCGGAAAAAGTAACAAAAGGGATTGTTAAATTTTCGGTTTGAAAACCGTCGCGTAACTCGCCATCTTATTTATGAGATGTGAGTAATAAAAAGGTTATCTCCTTTAGCCACCAAAATAATTTCTATATCAGACTTTCTCCTTGAAAGTATTGTGGATGGGACATGGGAGTCAAATAGGTATAACGTTCAAGAAGAAGGGTTACGTAAAAATCTAGAAAGTAAAGTAAACTTATTTAGCCCATAGTCCCATGAAAAATAACAAACTTCAGTCTTAAAACTCACAGGATAACTGCAACAGTTGCCTCGATTTGACGGTAATCGTTTGCTACACATCCTCAACCTATGAGCGTAATCTGACACAAGTATAGCGCTAAAGTTACTAATAAATTAGTTATTTATTATTCAAAATCTAAAGAGATGCTTTCAATTGGTACAATTAATCTTAGGAGGCTGTGCAAACTAATGTGCACAACGGTGTGATGTACGTAACATAGGTAAATTGTATTTATTATTAGATAAAAATAATATACAGAGTACAAGAAAATTAAGGAATGTCGGAATCGAAACGAACAGGGTCAGAAGCAAGAAAAAGAAGATCACATGATGAAATGTATGATATATTTAGAAGAAGTAAAAGACGGGAAGATCACCAAAAACTAAAGTACGCAGGAAGAGATTGGAATAAGAGAACTTTGTCACGAAATGTTAAAGGCAATAAGATCGATAAAAGCAAGCCAAGAAAAACGAATGAAGACATTAAACAAATACGGTCAGAAATTGTAAGAAATTAAAATTTAAGGGAATGGAGGAATAGGTAGATAAGTTAGAGAGAAGAATAGACAACATGGAAAAAGAAAAAGAAAACAGAATTTGGTAATAAATGGATTAGAAGTAAACGGAGGAAAAAGAGAAATATTGAGACAAGTGGAAGAAATGTTGAAAAATAAAATGGGGAAGGAAGAAAAGTTGGAGGATGCTACAGAAATAAGGAAAGGAGTAATAATAGTAAAAGTAGGAAGTATGGAGAAGAAACTGGGAATTTTGAAGGAAAAAGAAAGCTGTTAGACAAAATATATATATAGATGATGACATGACGAAGAAAGAAAGAGATATACAGGGAAACATACAGTTTGAGGCTAAAAATATATGAAAATGTGGGTAGATGGGGAGGAAAGAAGATGGTGTGAAAGGGAGGAAAATTTTAAAAATGATCTCAAAAACTAAGCATAATGGATGGGGAGGGAAGAAATAAAAAAAAAGGAATTCAACACAAGGAAAAGGGGAAATATGTGTCAATGAAAGAGAAAAATAAAATTTTGTTTTGGAACATAGCGGGTACTAAAAAGAAAGGAAAGGACTTTTGGAAATATATACATGATTTTAAAATGGTGAGGTTGATTGAAACGTGGATGGAGGAAAAAGACTGGGAAAGATGGAAAGAAACGATGTCAGAAGATTTCGAATGGAAAGTACAATTTGCAGTGAGGAAGGAGAGAAAAGGTAGAGCAAAGGGGGGAATAATTACTGGAATAAAAAGGAATGGAAAATAAAGAAGATGTAGAAGGAAACATGTGCATGGAATGATAAAACGAAGTATAAAGAAAGAGAGGAAAAATATGAAATAGTAACAGTCTACGGAAAAGAAATGGAAAAAACAACAAAAGATATAGAAGAGATGTGTGAAGATAGAGGGTGGACAATCTTAAATGGGAATATAGAAGAGGGAAGAAGGGCAGAATTTACGTTTATAAGTGCGAGGGGAGAATCTGTGATAGACTACGTAATAGCAAATGAGAGGGAATAGAGGGCATCGAGAAGTTTAAGGTAGAGAATGAAGAAGAATCCGATCATCAACCACTGGAAGTTTTATATTTAATGGAGAAAAGGAGAAATAGAGGAGGAAAAGAAGAATGGGTGATGAAAAAACAATGGACAGAGGAAAGTATAAAACTATACAAATTAAAGATGGAGGATCAGGAAACGGAAGAAGAAGTGCAAGAAGAAATGAAAATAGTAGTAAAAAAATGGAGGAAGTAGTGGAAAGGAGAAGGTATAGAATAAGCAGAAAAGAGGTATGAAAAACAAAAAGAGTGGTGGAATAGAGGATGTGGAATGACGAAAAAAGAAAAAGAAAATACAAAATAAAGAGGAAGCGTAGAGATGTATTAACAAAAGAAGGAGCAAAGGCAAAGGAAAAGGAGTAAGAATAGAAGAAGACAGATGGAAACAAAACTGTATAGAACTATTAGAAGGAGAACGTGAAAAACCAAATGAAGACAAAATGCGAATAGAAAGAAAAAGAAATAACAAAAGAAGAATTAGATGAAGCATTAAAAAGGTTAAAAAGGGAAAAGCAGAAGGTACCGATGGAACGCAGGCGGAACAGTAGAAGTATACAGGGAGAAGATGAGAGAAAGGTTAAGAAAATATTTAATAAAATATGGAAAGGAGAGGGATTGCCAGAGGAATGGAAAGAAGTTATAATATGTCCGATATATAAAGGAGGAGACAAGAGAGAAGTAAAGAATTACAGAGGAGTAAGTATAACAAATGCAGGATACAAAATTTACGCAGAGATTATAAGAAACAGATTGAAAAAGAGATAGAAAAAAAAAGATATCGGACTGGCAGGCAGGGTTTAGGAAGGGAAAAAACTATGGATAATATATATATACTGAAACAAATAGTTAATAAGGAACTGGGAAAGAAAAGTATATGCTTTGTTTTTAGATATAAAAACAGCATTTGATAATGTAAATAGGAATAAATTATGGAAGACACTGAGAGAACAAATGGTAAGAGAAGAGTTAGTGCAAGTAATAGAAGAGGTATACGAGGAAACTAAAAGTAGAACAAGAGTGGAGGGAAAATTAGGGAAGGTTTCTGGACGAAAAAAGGCTGAGGCAGGGCTGTCCATTAAGTCCAAAAGTCTTTGCGATATACATACAGGACATGGAGGAAGAAATACGAAGGCATCAAAAGGGAGGAGTAGTGATAGGGAAGATAAAGGTGACGATATTGGCATACGCGGATGACATAGTGGTTCTAGCAAAAAGCGAACAAGCAATTAAAGGGATGTCAGAGGTAGTAAGAAAATATTTGAAAAAAATCTATACGTAAATGTGGACAAAACAAAATAATGATTTTTCAAAAAGAAGAGGGAGGAGGAAAAAGATAAAATGGTGGTGGGGAGAGAAGGAATTAGAAAGCGTGGACGAATGGAAATATTTGGGATATAAGTTAAGATACGATAACAAGAACAACAGTCATATAAGAGAGTTAGCGAAAAAAGGTAATGGTATAGTAGGACAGGTATAGAGAATGGGAGATATAGAGAAGAGAAGGTGGATTTTGATAAATTAGTTAAAAGTGTTATGATTTACGGAGCAGAAATATGGGGATGGAAAGAGTGGGAAAACTTGAAAAAATACAAAAAAAATAATGGGAATGGACACCCGGATATATAGTGGAGGAAGAAATGAAGATTTGGGAAAATAAGAGCGCAGAAGGGAAAGATAGCCATGAGATATGAAGAAAGAATAAGAAAATGTAGACAAAACGAAATCTTAACTGAGTGCTGGAAGGAAGTAAGGAATCAAAAGATAAAACACGAATAGGATGAGAGAAGACAGGCGAGGATATGCGAGGGAAGAAGTAGAAAGAATAAGAGAAGAAGGAACGAGTATAGAAGAGGAGCACAAAGCAAGCTGATACAACGAACAATATATTAGACTAGTTACAAGATATATTTTAGAAGAAAAAGTTTAAGAGAAAAAAATAATAGCAAGGTTTAGGTGTGGTAATGAGGAGAACGAGAACAAATATTGGATAGAAGATGACCAAAGGCGATGTAAGTTGTGTTGAGAGAGGTGGGAAAGAATAAGACACTTAAGGGAAGAGTGTGGGAATTAAAGGAGGAAGAAAGAGAAGATGAGGTATTATTGAGGGAGGGAGGAGATGGGGTGAATTGGATGAAGGCGGTGATAGAGAGGAGGATTGGAAAATACAGAAAAATTAAAGTAATTTTATAGAGTGAGGGTTTTAATAGGGGAAAAGTGTGAATTTTTTTTTATTTTGTTTATGTTTGTTAAGTTTATTAGATTTTTGTTTGTAAAACCGAATCATTTTGTTAATTTGTATAAGAACAAAAAAAAATACATACATACATACTTCTCATATTGATGCAGCTAGCTACAGAAGTAATATTTTGAATTAGCGCATCCCTGGTATGTGGTTTATTTGAATAAACTATATTTTTCACGTATCCCCAAAGATCATAATAATAATAATAAACAAGTACAAAGCCTACCTGATTGTAAAATTTAATATTGCCCATAACTCCTTAACTATTGAGTTCCAGACAAGTGTTTAAGTCGCTTGCGACATAAAATTGTTGAAGGAATAAATGTATCCAAGTCACGGGACACTCTGTATATTGGGTGTAGGTATTATTAGTACATTGACTACAATCGATTAGATTTGTTGTAATAAAACATTACTGTTACCAATTCTAGTTCTAAATTCACCCAGATCATGAAGCAATAAACAGAAACAATCAGAAACCTTCATTAATACGGATTTTTCCCACACGAATTTTGAAAAATTCTCAGAAATTTGCACTCAAACCAATTGGGAAGTAGTTAGCGAGGACATTAATAAAAATTTTCAAAACTTTCACAAAAAACTACAAAACGCTTTTGAAATATCTTTCCTTCTTAAAGTATCAAAGCAAAATTCAAAAGGCGTGGACAACAAAAGGAATTAGAATATCTGCTAAGAATATGCGCTCCCTGATTTACATAAAAAAATTTACTTGTAGTACTTTCTTTCAAAGCTATTTTAAATTATATCGTAAAATTTATCAAAATTAGTAAAATCGACTAAAACATATACTATCAAAATCATTTCAAATGAAAAAATCCCTGGTCGATTGTAAATGATCTTAAAAATAAGCACTCATCTACTGTTACGCAACTTCCAACTCCTGATGATTTAAACGATTATTTTTCATCTATTGCTGATAATATCATTTCAAACATAAACTTTGATGGAAATCTAACTTCGAAAATCGGCAATAATCATAGTATGTTCTTAAAACCTGTCGATAAGAATGAATTACTAAAAACTATTTCTGATATAAAAATAAATCTTCTACCGGAGAAGATGGTCTGTCGATTAAATTTTTCTTTCACCTTCCGTCAAACACAGTGTCTTATTTCAATTACCTAATTAACGACCCTTTCTGTAAAGAGATATTCCCGGATTGCATAAAAACAGCCGTCATCATTCCGTTGTACAAGGGCGGATGTAAAGATAATGTATGTAATTATAGACCCATAGCACTGTTATCGGTAATTTCAAAAATAATAGAAAAGTTAGTTAAACACAGATTACTGTCGTTTCTCGTGCAATTTCATATTATCAGTGACTATCAATTTGGCTTTTGACAAATCGTAATACTACGGATGCAATGTTTTCTGTATTGGGAAAAATTCTTAAGGGTGTAAACAGAAGGATACTCTACGGCGGCTGTGTTCTGTGACTTTGCTAAGGCATTTGATTCTGTAAGACATGATATTTTAATCACAAACATGGAATACTATGGGATAAGAGGGACTTCACTCAAGTGGTTTGACAATAAAAAAAACAATACGTCAAAATCAAAAATAAAAACTCAAATGCAAATAATTTTATGCACGGAGTTCCACAAGGATCGGTTCTTGGACCAATCCTGTTTTTATTATTTATAAACGGTTTGACAAGTTTGAATATTAACGGCAAAATAACGTTATACGCAGATGACATCAGCATCAAGTGGAGAGTCTCACAATCGAAATCGCTGCAAAATTCAATAAAAGACCTTCTAGCACTGAAAATGTTGTGTGACTCAAACAGCTTAAGTTCAAATGCAGTAAAAACCAAGGCCATGTATTTCAAAGAAAAATTAGATCCAATAGTGTTAGACGACAATAATATAATTCAAGTTGCTAAATCGACTAAGTTTTTAGGTCTTACTTTAGACAATTCTCTGAAATGATCGCCTTACATTGATTCATTAGTAAATAAGTCGTCTTACATGTTATGCATTAAAAACAATCTGCAGTGAACTAAATGTAACCAACGCTAGGACAACATATTTTGCTCTTTTCGAGTCTCGTTTGGGATATGCATTACCGTTTTGGGTGCCTGTTGTAAGGAGAGATTTACCATAATATTTAAATTACAAAAAAAGCTATCAGACACATTTTCGGACCGAAAAACTCTATCATGTATAGTGGTATAAAATTATACAATCACCTACCAGCTTCTTACATATCATGGTATCCCCAAATAAATTTAGAAAAACAATAAAAATATTTCTGATTGACAGACCATTATATAAATCTCTGATTTTTTTGCTGTTACTTTTAATAACAATAACTAATTTTAATTTATATGAAATTCAGTGATTCAGGGTATTTGGACTTATATATATTGACTTCAACTATTTATATATTTATTTTATATTTGGTTGTAATTAACTGTTTTAGTTGCGTTTATTTTAAACTAAGAATAATTCTATGATAAATGTATTTGCGATAATGCATTTTATTTCTATTTAATTTTTTTGTTATTATGCTTTGTCCAAGAAATGTAAATTTCAGTGACAATAAAGCTGTTTTTGATTAGATTTGATTTGGACCCATTCTTGACACACAGCAAGTTTTTTTAGTTCAATTTAAGAAAAAAGTTGTTTACAAAAATTAATTTATTTTTTACGCTCACAACTTTCTTACTCCTCGATATGATACCTAAACTTTTTGCATTCTTATGTACACAAATCTCCATAAATGCAACAGCTAGTAACAATGCTTGACCCAACAGTTCCTTACTGATAGCACTTTTAGAAGAGTAATCATCTTTGAATTTCAAGTCGACTTTAACAGCACAAGGAAAAATCATCCATAGTAATACCTTGCATGAGATGACTAACAGCCGCAGTCGATGACACCCTCTCTGTACCCATTAATGTCCGAAACAATCTTGAAAATAATACATTCAACGCATTATCTAACATTTAAATTTAAACTCCTACCTGGCTGAAAGGTTAGACCGTAAATAATATACACAATTTTGAGATTGGTATAGATTGTGAATAGGGCTTGTATTTATAAGAGCCAGTAACATTGATAAAATCTCCAGGTTTTGAGTGTCTGAAATGATTTGAGTTGTTCCAAGACCGGGCGGTGTGGTGGCTGTTCAAATATATAAACGTCGGCAGGTGGAATTTCAAGCATGACAGTTTGCACCTACGGTATAATCTTAAGAACGCAAACCTTGTTGCAATGTACTTACTAGTTTGAATGTTTCAGTTGGTATTGCTTTTTTCGATACTTCGTTAAATTTAAATAAATTCCAGTTTATCAGTTGATTATCTTTAGATATCTTAGCCCAACTGATCCCCGCCAAACCTAAATGCAAACCAACTGCGCATGAAATACTCTAAAATTTAAACGTTAACAATTATTTTAAAATATAAAGACGCACCTTCAGCAAGTTCATTGGTTAGGAGGTGGGAGATAAGTATTGCTTTGATTTTCCCAGAACTTGTGACCGTTTCATTTGAGATAATGTTGAGCATATTTTCTCCAACACCTTGATGCCTAAGCCGTCAACGTCTAAAATGTCAATGAGGTTTCGAATCGACCATTTTGTGTGCTGCCACGCGTCTTTATACTTTTAATTCGATTTAGTGGAATACCTAGTCTAAAATCAGTAAATGTAGTTAGGTTGCATAGTTATATGCCGAAGTACTTACCGCGATAAGTGATCTGAATCGAACTTGTTGAGAGTGTTTATGATTTGTTGCTGTTGTTCTTCGGTGAACTTATTGTGGAGATTGTCCAAAGTGATGCCTACCGAGTACTGTCCTCTTACAAGTAACTGAGCATAATTGGGGAAACAGGACGCATTTCTTATTAATTGTTTTAAAACTGTTGAATAGCATTTAAGGTTATTTAACGAACGTATGCAACGTGCATTTCGAAGTGTAGGGTGGGTTGTCAGACACTTTCCAATTTGTTGTGAATTTTTAAAACTTTAGGCAGATGGCATTTTATGCGCATAAAGCGGGTTGCGTATAAAAATTAAGCATTTAATGTGTATATAATTTTTTATATTATTTCGTACAAGTAAGGCGGTTTTGTAGATTATTTTTTTCCATATTAAGTGCCAAAAGATACGGCCACAATTTTTGGAGTAATTATTGAGACGTCATGCGCACGCACTACAACGAACCATCTTGTGGCTAATGGTATTGCGCATTCGTTCAACATAACACACTGCTGGAGGTTCTTCGCAAGCTTATAGTGGCCGTAACGCAAATTTGAATGCATAGGTAAGACTTTATTTATCGTATTTTGTGTAAAACGTATTTTGATTTAATTGGCGCTATTAAATCGGTTGATCGTAGTAGGTGATGATGATGATGGCGGTTGTATAGTTTTAGGTTAAGGTTGCGAAGGTTATCTTGTTGGTTCTAACGGAGGTAGCGCTGCTGTTGTAACCGAGTAACCACACACGTCAATTTCTTACTATGTTCATTTTCTATCCTTCCTTTCTTTTAAGGTTTCAATCGAAATTCAATGCAACGGACACACAATAATGGCTTTTTGTCGAAAGTAACAGCAACGTTATTGTAGGTGTGTAACGCTAACGTTGCGTTTTAATCGCTAGACCGAAATCATTAATCAATGCCGAAATTCAATTGTCAATGTCAACCAGTGGCGTACCACAAACGCCAACTTTTTCAGAGTCCTTTTTTACGTAATTTTTCAATTTTGTTTTTTTCTAATGATGAACAATAATCATCGGCCGCTATCGATTGGAACCTGCTGCGCAAAATCTGGGTGTGGCCTTTGATGCATTTTTTTAGAAAAAAATCACTTTTCTCTAAACGACATAATTTTGAACGCAAGCTGACGTTTACATAATCCGAAGCTGCTTGGCGTAAGTTACGCCGCGCGAGTCATTTCCATTATTAGAAACCGTTACACAAGTGCGGCAACTACGCCTTTCTCTCTTGTGACGATGGAATTTTTACAAGGTCATTCGAAGTCGTACCTCGTTCTCTTTGTTTTCGTCGACCAATCAAATTCGTATATTTGTGTCGACGCTTTGAGAAACTTTTCTTTGCGATAAATAAAGTGATGATAATGGATGATTGTAAATTACGCGTAATTACATCTCGTCACTACAAAGGAACAATCGATTGCGTTTCAATGAAAACATGCGCAAAGCCTAAAATTTTTCAGGTTTTTCTAATGCCGACTAATCTGCGGTTTCGGGTGATAATCTGAAAAGACGATTTGAACAATAATTAAATTTTTTTTAAATTATGAATTAGGCCGATTATTATTTGTTAATTTTATATTTCGTTTCTATTTTTTTCTTTATTTACAAATTTCTTTTATTATCGTCTAAAATTAGTAAAGGTCAAGCTTACTTTGTTGAAAAACAAACATTTGGACGCATGCGCAATGTAAATACTGAGCACTCTTACATGTATGATATTTTTAGCCCATACCCACGCGATAATGTAACTTTACTTCGATAATTCTTAGAATTTACACATATTTATAACGCATGCGCAAAACAAAATGCGTTGCATGTACAATAATTTTAGCCCATTTTACGCGATAATGTAAGGGTGTACTTCGATCATTCTTGAATCAAAAATTTTCAGTGCGCATGTGCAAGAGCTCAATACGTTAGGCTCGTACATGTACGATAATTTTAGCCGTTATTTATGTGATAATCTATAAGTCTTTTTTCGAAATCGTAAAAAATTATCATATTATTTAGGTGTTCAACCGCAATAATTTTTCTCATTTTTATAAGATAATTTTTCCCGCTATTTATGTGATAATCTATGGTTCTTACCCGATAATTAAAGACAATTGTATGCAAAATAAGTGCGCATGCGCAACCCTAAATACGTAACACCGTATTTGTTTTACGCATTCACGAATTGACCACAACCTAAGCCGATATTCAGGTGATAATCTTTGGTTCTTATGCGATAATTATTTAATCGTACTCTTAAATAAGTAAACGTAATGGATATTTTTCTTATAATGTTCCTCTTGCTTTGTGCGCAGGCGCAACCTGAAACATAATATTTTTTTTATTTATACGATTTTATAAAGTTGATTAGAGTTTATTGGCGTAATAATGAAAAAAAATTCGATTGATTTGTACGCGTCACCAAATTGCGTGTTTTAATTTTTAGATAATTTAATTTTATTATCTAGTAATTTTTGTTGTGATAATTAATCATTAACGTATGACTTTCACGATATTAAATTTAGATAAGTAGGCGGCTATGCGAAATTGTTTATTTTGAATTTCTGTTTTAGATCAATATTACATTGGCGTCGTCAATTAAAGAATTAATCCCCTTCAAAGTAGGTCACCAAATTTACTCCTCAATTTTGGTTCGTATTTTAATGAATTTGGGGGTCGGGCGAGGATGATCGAGTACTGCTTAATTTTGCGTCATTAAACCGGATGTTGTTTTTGGGTGTTCATTATGCGCTGTAGCAACAGTTGACGTATGGCGTTAATTGCGAGATACGCCACTGTACTGGAATTTCGTAACTCAATCGAATTTTACAAAATATTTTCTCGAAAAGTTTCTGCTTGTTTTAAAGCACCTTCACGTTCCTTTGCATTCGATTCACGCATGCGTTTGCTAAACCATTCCGTCTCGTACCCCGGCGCTACGGTCGACCCGTTCCCTTAGTTCATACCTGGCCTACTTCAAATCAACCAAACGCGTTGGTTGGCAAGTTTATTTCAGCGTCTATTCAACAATTAAATCAGCGAATCAGCCATTTTCTGTAACTGACACTTTGGAAATGTAGTAAAGGTTATGTTTGGGTGTGTTTATAATTTTAGTTACGAAAAAAATTGCAAATTTGTTTTGCTAAATTTTAGTAATTTTAATTTACAAGAAATTGAACCAGGGATTTTTAACATAATTTTAATTGAAATTCGCGTAATGGTTTTAGAACATACTCGACGAAACTGGTTTATACAATCCTGACCTTGTAAGTTCGAGCGGTTTCTCGGTTACAATCAGTCCGTATCGCTATCGGTGGGCCAGATAACGAAACAAAGCGCGGTTGTGTTCGCTGCGTGGCGATCAGGGCAGTTCAAAACTCGAAACGCCTGTGTAGTGACAAATCGTGATCGCCTTCAATCGATTCTCTCAATTGACGCTAAAATGACGGCGTTCCCAGGCTATGCGAATCGACCGTCCTGTTGCTTGTCCGGTTCGCTTTTTCCCTGCCCCAGCCTCGCGCGTTTCAGCAATGTTTTCGACTACGATGTTTACTAGGTTTTGTCAAATATAACGTAAAGTGTAACGTTTCGCCGCGTCTTTATTTTTTAAATTTTCTTTGTTTTTCTTTTTTTATTAAATATTTTAAATTATTTATACCGTGTGTTCAATTTACACGCTGTTCTAATTTTCAATTTAGTTCGCTTTTATCGTCTTTGGAAAATTTTTTGAAACTTCGCTGTTCGTACAAAATCTGATAGAGGTCAGAATTTATCGCATACGCCCGTACCGATTAGGACTTCTGTACACCCTACGCTTATACAATTTTTTTGTTTAATTAACGTATAGTTACGGCAACATTGCGTCCTAATAATATAGATTTAAAGGTCAATTGAAAATTTCACATGCGCTAAAGGAATATTCAAAAAAATCGAAGCTCATTCCCAATGATCGATAGGTTTTACAAATTTCAACTTAGTCAGCATTTATATGGAAAATTCTTAAATTAAAGAAAATGTTCACCGACCAAGTCACTCAAGCGAAGTTCGCTCTTGGTAAGAAAATACCAGGAGACAAGGCTTTTGATTTAAGTATCGAGCATACAACCAGATTCCAATTGGAATAATTTTTGTACGCATGCGTAAACAATAATAAATTTCGTCAGCGTTCCCCGCGTCACGTCCGTTATAATGCAACAACGAACGCATTCGAACGGGCGACGCGTTCTCGATGATCGCGACCTACTTCAAGCTCTAAACTTGGCACCGTCATCGTTCCGTCCGCGTTTTGTTCACGTTTTTACAATTGGTGAGTGAATGCATTTAATTCTCGCATCCATGTTTTTTCAGAATTTGGCAGCCGTCTAATGACTTAAAAACAATTATTATTAAAGCGACATCTATTTTTAATTAAAATTTTCGGCTTTTCAGTGGCGTAACATTTTTATTTTTGTTTATCATTTAGGGTTAAAATTATGAAGATGAAATCCAACGGAAATGTCAGTGGAGATTTCGAATCAGAACGATATGGCTAGCGTTACGCTCCAGGTAGAATCAAAGATAATAATTTGGCTTTCCGGTCGATGCCGCGTCAGAAACGGTTGCTGGACGAAGATTTTTCATTTACACCTATCGAAGATGAAGATGAAGAAAGTAAGATGAAGAATAACGGTGGTTGAAGTTCTTTTACTTATCATCTTTTTCCAGAAAATGATAACAACGCCCCTCTTAGTGACGCAGAAGTTCTCAAGAAAATGAAGATGAATTTTAGACAAATTTGTTAGTAATGATAAAGAAATCGTGTGTAACGGATTAGAAAAAATTAGAAGATAAGCTTTTAAACGATACTGATAGTGAAGAAACTACAAAAGAAAACGGTGATAGTGCGGGTAATGAAGTAGTTAATAATGATGATGTAGTGAGAAGACTAAAAGTGATCGCGAACAAAATGAAGAAGAAAAAGAAAAAAAGGAGAAGGCCAACGCCGATTTGTTGGAAGATCAAATGTTGGATACGGAGCATTTGCTTCAAATTGTGGATAAAGACCAAGAGGATGCTGAAGATACCAAGGATAGTTGTAGTAGTAACAGCGAAGAAATCTCCGATAAAGGTGACGAAACGGAAGCGGAAGGAGAAAAGACCGATAATATGGAAGAAGAAATAGTTCTTCGAGGCCGACGATGGCGTCGACATCGAAGAGAATATTTATAAAGACGACATCGACACAGAATTAGACAAAGAATACAACATCATTGCCAATGAAGAAAACGCGGATGAGCGAGAAGGAAGAAAGCGCCGAGACGAGCGAGAAGGAAGAAAGCGCCGAGGCGAGCGAGAAGGAAGAAAGCGCCGAGGCGAGCGAGCAGGAAGAAACTGTCAGGGTCGATGATATAAATGCAAGAAGAAATCATCGAAGCGATCGAAAAGATCCAAGTTCCGAGGCGAACGAAAAGAAGTAAATTCCGAGGCGAATGAAAAAGAAGAAAACGGTGAATAAAAAAGAAGAAAGTGCAGAAATGAGCGATAAAGAAAGCTTAAAAGCTGTGGATGAGGTCGCGGTTGCTAGTACGGAAAACTCCAAAGAAATCGACGGAATGGAAGTTGGTGGTGAGTTTTATTAAGTTGGTAATCTGGGTGTCAGTCGCTTTCATTGACAATATAACGACCGTAATGAATTGAATTTAATAGATTCTTATTTTATTTGGTAATTGTTTTGAATATAAATTCTTCGGAATAATTAATGGCAATTGTAGGGTTTGGATGCGGAGGGAGACGCAACGATTGATTCGGTCGTAAAAGTTCCAAGCGCCCTTTGGCGGATCCGGACTCGCCTGGAGATTCTAAAAAATCGAAGTATTCAGAAGTTGTTCCTGAAGAATCTGAAACAAAACCAGAAGAACCACCTTCTACCCAAAAGTGCAAGCCCTTAACATCATATCCGAATTCATGCAGAAGAAGAAACTGAAAAGGTTGACCAGGGAAGACTTGGAGCAAATCTGTTTACTGAAGATGTGAAGCAATTTGTCATAAGAGCGAGATAGGGAATTGAGGCATCAATTAGAGTACAAGAACAAATGGTAGATATGTGGAGGAAGGAAGCGGCACAGCTCACTAAACAAGCGCGCGATCTCGAAATTGTAAATAAAAGACTGTTGCACGAAGTAAGACTGAAGAATGAACGGGACAAACCGTTAATCCCTGTAAAATTACCAGATCTGTTGGGCTTCAAGTCCGATGTGACAATAACGTAATGCCTTCGCCGAAACGAAGATTTAGCAGACCTCAATCGTCTGCGGTTGCGACCACCCCAACGTCGAAATCAAGTCGTTTTACTTAACCACAACTACTACAACAACAACGACACCAAAACTGACGACACCCGTCAATTCTGCCAGTAAACCGATGGCAAGTAAAGTTATAACGCCCACGAACAAACCGTTGCTTCAACAGCCCGCGTCAAAACCTAAGGTAATCACTCTAGAATATCAACTCTTTAATTCTAACGCAGTAACGTTGCAGACCATTCTTCCTAAATCACCGTCGTCGCTTCTTTCTAAAGCGCTACAAACCTCGACATCTCCTGTAGCGCCAGCATTGGCCAGTTCGACAACCACTAGTCACGCGCCTGTAAATAATTCAGTGTCCACTCCGTCGAACACCACAAACAGCGCTTCATCGCCCAACGTTCACAAGTCGGTGCCAAGTCAATCACCAAAATCTGCCGGAAAGCCTATGGATTCGAAAGTGATTGATCTGACCGACGAAGACGATAAAAACCTACTCCCACCACGTCGTCGTCTACACCCAACAACGCCCACAGGAGTTCGCATCGTGCTCAACCCCAGTCAAATAGCATTGTCTGGCTCTGGAGTCGTCAATCCACCCCGTATTATGTCTACAACAATCAGCTTCACCAGGGTCTCATTGCGGACTCGAAATTGGTACTCAAAACTAATGTTAAAACTCAACCCGAACGTGATCGGTGAGTAGTTGTTACTAGTATAACATACGAAAACTAAGAAATTTTTTGAAGGACAAACCAATGGTGTAATAGCCACAGTTCAAATGGTTCTACTCTGGCAGTGAGCACGGCAAACCTTCGCACCACCCAGGTTCAGCTGTTCGATTATCCACTCCTGTGACAACGGTGAACCACCGCGGCAATTAAATCGTCAGTATTAAAACATCGGCACCTCTTCGCCACCGCCTATCACTCAAATGGGCACCATACGGCCAAACCTATCCACCGAAACCACCTTTCTGATCAGAAGATCCGACGGTATAACCTCGTGGAAAATGCCTTTACAATTTTAGACTGATGAAGGCGATAGCCAGTTTATCAGTTATGTAGCAACCGGAAACCACTTAACCTAATTCCGGATATGTGGCGTAAAGTTGGTGACGTCAAAGCTGGCCCTCAATGGCCTGTACCTTATTTCAGTTCATGACGGCAATAAGTATCATTTGCAGTACGCGCCGTCGATGTACAAAACGTATGGACTTTAGCGATCGAACAAGCCGCCTGTAGTGATTCTTTGGAGTCAGATGATTGTAATTTATAAGGATAACTACTTGATTTGTATTTGCTTTTTGTTTTGGCGTTTTCTTTTACTTTAAAAATCGAATCATTTATATCTTGTAATTTCCTCTAGATATATTCCATATTTTTGTATTGTAAAATAAGAACATCATCTCAGTACATTGTTATGGAACGAGATGATAAGCGTAAGGAATCTAAAGCTCCAGTTTGCAACGAGGTAATGAATGATCTTCACTGAAATTCACTAAGTTTTTGAAAAAACGTAGATGTTAATGTTAGGAAATAGTGGAAAAACCTTGAGTAATTTTAGGTAAGCAGGTTCGCCTAAGCCACGCCTATCTAAAATCTTTACTGGTTTTTCAGTATTTGTTTATTCATGCACTGTAAGACTGAAGAAAAGAATTAATGCAGCAAAGGATTTACATTATTGACAGTTTGAGGTCGGTGAAAAAGGTTTAGAGTTAAATCATTCGTCGATTGCCATTTTGTATAATAACCCTAATATCTAAAAAAACCCCATTACGACTTCGTCCAAATACAGTGAGGGGAATAAGACTATTATTTATTATCACATCCCTTTTCTTTACTTAGTACATTTTCTTCTGTATAACATGATAACAATTCAGCCTCTGTAATATAACTAA
>JALBCR010003179.1:0-37865 GCA_030710515.1 Abscondita cerata
GTTTGTTCCATCCAACGGTTTCCAAATCTTGCTGATAAATATTCAGTGACGATCCTGGAATTATGGGCCGGGGCGCCGTCTTGCTGAAACAAAATACTTCTTTTCTTTCTTGAATAGGTAGCTCGTCCAGAGTATCTTCGACTTCGCTTGCAGCAGTTGAAGATATTTAATGGAATTGTGCCGTTTGATTATTAACAAATGGACCTATCAAACGATTTCCAAAATACCGGGCAGAATCAATAACACGCGTCCGAATCGTTCTTGGAAACGCGATTCTCGAACTATTTTCGGATTTTCATTATTCCAATAATGATAATTATGATTAAATGCCGTTGTTTGTGAATCTACTCTTTCATCGCTCCAAAGAATTTTTTAGAAAGAATTATCGTTTGTAACTTCATCCAGGTACCATCTACAAATGTAACTCTTCGAGCATAATCATTCTCTTTGATATGATGGCATATCATTGGCTTATAAGGATGAAATTTCTTCTTTAAAACATAATGTACTGAACTTCTTGCCATACCACTGTCATTCGAAATTTTTCTTACTGAAACGGAAGGCTCAACATTAACAGCGGCTAGAACAGCTATTTCAGCATCCTCATTGTCTTTTTGATAGGTTGTAGGACGAATGGCGGTGAAGGATCCACCTTGTCGAAGATTTTGCTCGAGTCGGGAAAACAAAGTTCTGTGAGGTTGCCTTCTTTCGGGGTACAAGTTGTGATATTCATTTGCTGCCGCAGTTGAATTACGATGGCATCTTATGTAGACAACAAACATGTCCGTTTTTTCATGGTTTGAAAACTGCATCATCAATTTTGAATATGAATAGCTTACTACAACAACTACAAGTTCTGACACGATACTACTGTAACAATATTATTGATAGATTTGAGTGTGCAGTTGTTTGTTTCTTAAAATTTGCAATCATGGATAGTGTGATGTCAACTTTAACAACACATCTACAGATCTCAAAAACGATTTTTCTTTATATCTTCTAAAGTACACAAGATAAATAGCTCGAACCTTATATCGTTGAAAAGGAAAAAAATCAAGTAATTCAACTGTATAAAAATAAATTATCATTTCCATTTAAAAAATGCAACTTTGGGTCATATTTCGCTACTGATGCAAGCAAAAAATATTTTAATGACGCATATTATTCAATATCTAAATGTCTACAACTTCTATATTTACATATTTTTGATAGGATAAATAGTGTGGATTCTACGCAAGTTTAAAGAAAATGCCGATTTTCACTTTTTTTGCAATATCTAGTAGGCAACGCATTTCTTTGGAAAAACAAGAAAAGGTCTGAAGAGGTAAGATAAATACCTCCATATTGTTCCATTTAACCGACCCTGTAACTCTTACCGTTTCCAAAATACCAATGGTGAGCATCGAATTTTGGACACACTGTATATATATATCAATCAGGTGACATTAAAAACTTATTTTTAAAATGAAATGTTCAAATTTGATTTTAAAAAATTAACATTTTGTGAGACGTTTTTTTATGGTTCCTGTAGTGTGTAATTGCATTTTACGGTTTTTTTAAATTGGAATTTAGAATATGGTCTAAGACCCCTTTTTGGTGGAGGTGAGAAACATAAACAACTCAAAATTGAAATTACCGACGTTCCACCCTCTATGTGAGGACTTTATCAAGGCTTATTCAAAAAGAGTTGATAAGGGGTGAAACGTCATTTCAATTCGAAAGGGTCCTAGACCATATTCTAAATAGATTTCCTATTTTTGGAAGAAACCTCGCCCAAAAAAGAATAGTTTTTAGTAACTTTTACTATTATTACTCCTTTCCTTATTTCTGTAGCATCCTCCAACTTTTCTTTCTCCCCATTTTATTTTTCAACATTTCTTCCACTTGTCTCAATATTTCTCTTTTTCCTCCATTTACTTCTAATCCATTTATTACCAAATTCTGTTTTCTTTTCTTTTTCCATGTTGTCTATTCTTCTCTCTAACTTATCTACCTCTTCCTCCATTCCCTTAAATTTTAATTTTTACAATTTCTGACCGTATTTGTTTAATGTCTTCATTCGTTTTTTCTTGGCTTGCTTTTTATCGATCTTATTGCCTTTAACATTTCGTGACAAAGTTCTCTTATTCCAACCTCTTCCTGCGTACGTTTAGTTTTTTGGTGATCTTCCCGTCTTTTTACTTCTTCTAAATATATCATACATTTCATCATGTGATCTTCTTTTTCTTGCTTCTGACCCTGTTCGTTTCGATTCCGACATTCCTTAATTTTCTTGTACTCTGTATTATTTTTATCTAATAATAAATACTATTTACCTATGTTACGTACATCACACCGTTGTACACATTAGTTTGCACAGCCTCCTAAGAGTAATTGTACCAATTGAAAGCATCTCTTTAGATTTTGAATAATAAATAACTAATTTATTAGTAACTATAGCGCTATACTTGTGTCAGATTACGCTCATAGGTTGAGGATGTGTAGTAAAACGATTGCCGTCAAATCGAGGCAACTGTTGCAGTTATCCTGTGAGTTTTAAAACTGAAGTTTGTTATTTTTCATGGGACTCTGGGCTAAATAAGTTTACTTTACTTTCTAGGTTTTTACGTAACCCTTTTTCTTGAACGTTATACCTATTTGACTCCCATGTCCCATCCACAATACTTTCAAGGAGAAAGTCTGATATAGAAATTATTTTGGTGGCTAAAGGAGATAATCTTTTTATTACTCACATCTCATATATAAGGTGGCGAGTTACGCGACGGTTTTCAAACCGAAAATTTTAACAATTCCTTTTGTTACTTTTTCCGACGAATTACAGTTAATACGTTACAACTTTTGTTTAAACTATTTTTTGATCCGATAATTACTGATATATATATATCAATCACGTGACACTAAAAACTTATTTTTTTAAATAAAATGTTCAAATTTGATTTTTAAAAAAATTAACATTTTGTGAGACGTTTTTATGGTTCCTGTAGTGTGTAATTGCATTTTACGGTTTTTTTAAATTGAATTTAGAATATGGTCTAAGACCCTTTTTGGTGGAGGTGAGAAACATAAAAACTCAAAATAGAAATTACCGACGTTCCACCCTCTATGTCACTTTATCAAGGCTTATTCAAAAGAGTTGATAAGGGCGAAACGTCATTTCAATTCGAAAGGGTCCTAGACCATATTCTAAATATATTTCCTATTTTGGAAGAAACCTCGCCCAAAAAGAATAGTTTTTAGTAACTTTAAATAAAATAAAACAATATTTTTGAATTTGACATTTTTTGTTGGTAATTTAAAAAAAAAACGAGTTATGAGTCACACAGTTACCCAGATTTGCATAAACATTAATCAAAGACATTTTATTTACAAACAAAATAAAAAAAGTTCTTATCGTTCATAAAATAAGACGCAGAATTTGAAAATATAAATTAAAATACAGGGTGTCCCATTAAAATGTCAAATCGGAAGTGTCTTGATATTGAATATTATCTTCAAAGATGTATAATTTTACATGACGAATAGAAAATGCGAGGGTGCATCAACTCTTTAATGTCAGCCTGAATGCTATTTATCAAAATAAAAAAAATAGCTGTATAAAAATATATAAAATAAGTTAATAATAATAAACCAATTAGAATATTCCAGGGAAAGTGAAGACATAAAATTCGAACAACAACTTAGTACAACGATTAATTGATCACATAATTGCTTGGTAATCGAGTCGTTAAATTTGTGAAAGTATATTAACAATTAACACGTTCACTGTTTTAATAGAAAATTCAAATAAATTGCTTGTTTGCCTACTGACACAACGGGGAAAAATTGTCAGGTGCCTTTTTTTCGAAAATTTAATCAGTTTCGGATTGAGCTATTGGGGTGCGTTGGTGATACAACCAAGATATTTGTTATGTTCTTAGCGTACTTGTCTTGATTTTTTTTTGTAGTCTAATACTTTCAAGGTGGTAATAATATACGAAAAGTCAAAGTATATACAATTATTTGCCGTCCCAGAACCAGGAAGAAAGGAAAGTTTCTTCAACCAAATCTAAACGACAGATAATAAATATTGTCGCCGGTAACTGAACCGAACTATATGTATGTTTAATAACCGCTCATTAATATAACAAATGTGTACAAATCCATCGTAGCAGAACATCAACAGTTTCTCAACTCAAACACTCACCTTACACATTTTGAACAATTTCTCATGTATCTCAACAATTTTATTAAAATCCAGTGAAAGCTTTCTTCGAAAAGTGAAGGCACGCACTTATTATCACTAAGAAAACTCGAAAACAGAAGCATCCGCACTAGAAGACAAAAAACCAACTAAAGTTGTATAGCTTAGGTGTAACAGAAGGTGAAAGGCAATTCTTGAGGCGGGGATATGTCAATACCCATCTGGTGTTTATGCAAGGACTCTTTACTTGTGCATTTCTCATGCATAAAGACTTTCAAACAATTTAAATTATGAGAACTGTGTTTTCTTTCGTTTCATCGAACAATGGATTCTCAATTAGTATTAATTCGATTAAGAAGGATTTTTACCACGGCGCTCCAACAAAACAAGTTGTTCGTTAGAGAAGAATTTTTGCAAATTTTCTTCCATTGTGTGTTGTAAAGTCAAGGTACTCTTAATATCGGCAAGAGGTGTGGTTTACGGACGTGCACTCGATGACTCAACTCGTCTTTGTAAATTTATGCGACGGAACAAATCTTGTATGAACTTTAGTTCAACTCCAAATTAAAACCTTTTCTTCGTAGGTATATATGGAAAGGGACTGTAAGAATTAGAATACAAAGCCTATTTTAAGACAAATACAGATATGAAATTCGAAACTTCGGCTCCACATCTTATACATAATCGAATAGTTTTTTCTCTGTTCTCGACGAATTATACTTAGTTTAATTATTCACTTTTAGAAAAAAAATGCAATTTCCAAATTTTTGATTCATATTTGTTGTATATATAATTAATATTGTTAAATAAAGATCACGTGATTATCGTATCTTATAATTACTTATCGGATAAAAAAATTGTTTAAACAAAAGTTGTGTATAATAAAATTATCCGAAAAATCACTGTACTAATCCATATCTCCTGAATTTATGCAACACAAATGCTTGCCATGTAAACGTATTTCTCTATATACAATCGTTATTACCTCCCTATATAAGACGTCGTATCCATAGTAAACTGAAGCGTTTCCCTAATGTAGATCGTTATTTTCCTACATCGTTGACTCAGGTAATTCTAAGGAACAGGATAAACAAAGGATCTAGCACCTCGAGCACAATTAAATTTGGATCTTTAACAAACATGGCTATTTTACTTTTATTATTACTAAAGGGGAAAGGGGTTATTTTAAGAAAAATGTAAAGGTTGAATAAACTTCTCAGTAATTTAGGTGCGTCGCACCGAGACTTCTGGCCAAGAGCTCACTTATCATTTAAGAAGCTCGGGTTCGATTCCCTGCAAGAGTATACACTTATAAGTAGGATAGTTATTTCTCATCCCTCCCTTTCCAGCTGAAGTAGCTTCCAAATTTTCGAACAGCTGGCTTCTCAAGGGAACGGCCTGTTTTTCCCTCGTCGTGAAGAATGTAATACATATGTTTACATTTTGTTCGCGCACTTATTATTCACGTTCCATTCGCTAGCGAATAGTGGGTGAATGGATGTGTAAAGTGGAAGAATATAAAACTCAAAGAAGGTGAAAGAAGAGTAAAAAAATTAGACTGAAGAACCGGAAACAAAGGTTTAGAAACGCTACGTACAAGAAAAGAAAGAAAACAAAAAGCATAGAAAAGAGTAAAGAATATAATGACCAGAAAAAGGTATAAAAAGTGAAGAGGAGCAAACATAATGCAACATATTGCTATGAACATATGTCCCACGACTGGGTACGTTACCATAATGCTCTGCACATATGTACGGGGTTATAGTTTAACTGGCCTAAGTCGTTATTCGAATGCTACCTAGGAGGCCGTCGGACAAAACGAGGTATCGCGCACCCAAGTTCCTTAAGAAGAGTTTCTCACAAGAGAGCGTTTTAGAAAAAATAGAATTTCCAACAACTTTTTTCCCTCAACTTTTTTGTATAAATGATATTGGTGCAGATATTGTTACACCAATTAGTGTCACGTGATTGATATATATATATATATATATATATATATATATATATATATATATATATATCAGTAATTATCGGATCAAAAATAGTTTCAACAAAAGTTGTAACGTATTAACTGTAATTCGTCGGAAAAAGTAACAAAAGGGATTGTTAAATTTTCGGTTTGAAAACCGTCGCGTAACTCGCCATCTTATTTATGAGATGTGAGTAATAAAAAGGTTATCTCCTTTAGCCACCAAAATAATTTCTATATCAGACTTTCTCCTTGAAAGTATTGTGGATGGGACATGGGAGTCAAATAGGTATAACGTTCAAGAAGAAGGGTTACGTAAAAAATCTAGAAAGTAAAGTAAACTTATTTAGCCCATAGTCCCATGAAAAATAACAAACTTCAGTCTTAAAACTCACAGGATAACTGCAACAGTTGCCTCGATTTGACGGTAATCGTTTGCTACACATCCTCAACCTATGAGCGTAATCTGACACAAGTATAGCGCTAAAGTTACTAATAAATTAGTTATTTATTATTCAAAATCTAAAGAGATGCTTTCAATTGGTACAATTAATCTTAGGAGGCTGTGCAAACTAATGTGCACAACGGTGTGATGTACGTAACATAGGTAAATTGTATTTATTATTAGATAAAAATAATATACAGAGTACAAGAAAATTAAGGAATGTCGGAATCGAAACGAACAGGGTCAGAAGCAAGAAAAAAGAAGATCACATGATGAAATGTATGATATATTTAGAAGAAGTAAAAAGACGGGAAGATCACCAAAAACTAAAAGTACGCAGGAAGAGATTGGAATAAGAGAACTTTGTCACGAAATGTTAAAGGCAATAAGATCGATAAAAGCAAGCCAAGAAAAAACGAATGAAGACATTAAACAAATACGGTCAGAAATTGTAAGGAAATTAAAATTTAAGGGAATGGAGGAATAGGTAGATAAGTTAGAGAGAAGAATAGACAACATGGAAAAGAGAAAAGAAAACAGAATTTGGTAATAAATGGATTAGAAGTAAACGGAGGAAAAAGAGAAATATTGAGACAAGTGGAAGAAATGTTGAAAAATAAAATGGGGAAGGAAGAAAAGTTGGAGGATGCTACAGAAATAAGGAAAGGAGTAATAATAGTAAAAGTAGGAAGTATGGAGAAGAAACTGGGAATTTTGAAGGAAAAAGAAAGCTGTTAGACACAATATATATATAGATGATGACATGACGAAGAAAGAAAGAGATATACAGGAAACATAAGGTTTGAGGCTAAAAATATATGAAAATGTGGGTAGATGGGGAGGAAAGAAGATGGTGTGAAAGGGAGGAAAATTTTAAAAAATGATCTCAAAAACTAAGCATAATGGATGGGGAGGGGAAGAAATAAAAAAAAAAAGGAATTCAACACAAGGAAAAGGGGAAATATGTGTCAATGAAAGAGAAAATAAAATTTTTGTTTTGGAACATAGCGGGTACAAAAGAGAAAGGAAAGGACTTTTGGAAATATATACATGATTTTTAAAATGGTGAGGTTGATTGAAACGTGGATGGAGGAAAAAGACTGGGAAAGATGGAAAGAAACGATGTCAGAAGATTTCGAATGGAAAGTACAATTTGCAGTGAGGAAGGAGAGAAAAGGTAGAGCAAAGGGGGAATAATTACTGGAATAAAAAAGGAATGGAAAAATAAAGAAGATGTAGAAGGAAACGTGTGCATGGAATGATAAACGAAGTATAAAGAAAGAGAGGAAAAATATGAAATAGTAACAGTTCTACGGAAAAGAAATGGAAAAAACAAAAAAAGATATAGAAGAGATGTGTGAAGATAGAGGGTGGACAATCTTTAAATGGGAATATAGAAGAGGGAAGAAGGGCAGAATTTACGTTTATAAGTGAGGGGAGAATCTGTGATAGACTACGTAATAGCAAATGAGAGGGGAATAGAGGGCATCGAGAAGTTTAAGGTAGAGAATGAAGAAGAATCCGATTATCAATCACTGGAAGTTTTATATTTAATGGAGAAAAGGAGAAAAATAGAGAGGCAAAGAAGAATGGTGATGAAAAACAATAGACAGAGGAAAGTATAAAACTATACAAATTAAAGATGGAAGATCAGGAAACGGAAGAAGAAGTGCAAGAAGAAATGAAAAAGTAGTAAAAAATGGAGGAAGTAGTGGAAAGGAGAAGGTATAGAATAAGCAGAAAACAGGTATGAAAAAAACAAAGAGTGGTGGAATAGAGGATGTGAAATGACGAAAAAAGAAAAAGAAAATACAAAATAAAGAGGAAGCGTAAGAGATGATTAACAAAAGAAGGAGCAAAGGCAAAGGAAAAGGAGTAAGAATAGAAGAAGACAGATGGAAACAAAACTGTATAGAACTTTAGAAGGATAACATGAAAAACCAAATGAAGACAAAATGCGAATTAGAAAAGAAAAGAAATAACAAAGAAGAATTAGATGAAGCATTAAAAAGGTTAAAAAGGGAAAAGCAGAAGATACCGATGGGACGCAGGCGGAACAGTAGAAGCTATGCGGGAGAATGAAAAAGGTTAAGAAAATATTTAATAAAATATGGAGGAGAGGGATTGCCAGAGAAATGGAAAGAAGTTATAATATGTCCGATATATAAAGGAGGAGACAAAGAAGTAAAGAATTACAGAGGAGTAAGTATAACAAATGCAGGATACAAAATTTACGCAGAGATTATAAGAAACAGATTCGAAAAAAAGAGATAGAAAAAAAAGATATATCGGACTGGCAGGCAGGGTTTAGGAAGGGAGAAAAACTATGGATAATATACATATACTGAAACAAATGAAGTTAATAAGGAACTGGGAAAGGAAAAGTATATGCTTTGTTTTAGATATAAAAACAGCATTTGATAATGTAAATAGGATAAATTATGGAAGACACTGAGAGAACAAATGGTAAGAGAAGAGTTAGTGCAAGTAATAGAAGAGGTATACGAGGATAACTAAAAGTAGAACAAAGTGGAGGGAAAATTAGGGGAAGGTTTCTGGACGAAAAAAGGCGAGCAGGGCTGTCCATTAAGTCCAAAAGTCTTTGCGATATACATACAGGTCATGGAGGAAGAAATACGAAGGCATCAAAAGGGAGGAGCAGTGATAGGAAGATAAAGGTGACGATATTGGCATACGCGGGATGACATAGTGGTTCTAGCAAAAGCGAACAAGCAATGAAAGGGATATCAGAGGTAGTAAGAAAATATTTGAAAAAAAATCCATACGAAATGTGGACAAAACAAAAATAATGATTTTTCAAAAAAGAAGAGGGAGGAGGAAAAAGATAAAATGGTGGTGGGGAGAGAAGGAATTATAAAGCGTGGACGAATGGAAATATTTGGGATATAAGTTAAGATATGATAACAAGGACAACAGTCATATAAGAGAGTTAGCGAAAAAAGGTAATGGTATAGTAGGACAGGATAGAGAATGGGAGATATAGAGAAGAGAAGGTGGATTTTTGATAAATTAGTTAAAAGTGTTATGATTTACGGAGCAGAAATATGGGGATGGAAAGAGGGGAAAACTTGAAAAAATACAAAAAAATAATGGGGAATGGACACCCGGATATATAGTGGAGGAAGATGGTTGGGAAAATAAGAGCGCAGAAGGGAGATAGCCATGAGATATGAAGAAAGAATAAGAAAATGTAGACAAAACGAAATCTTAACTGAGTGCTGGAAGGAAGTAAGGAATCAAAAGATAAAACACGGAATAGGATGAGAGAAGACAGGCGAGGAATATGCGAGGGAAGAAGTATAGAAAGAATAAGAGAAGAAGGAACGAGTAGAAGAGGAGCACAAAGCAAGCTGATACAACGAACAAATATATTAGACTAGTTACAAGATATATTTTAGAAGAAAAAAAGTTTAAGAGAAAAAAAAAATAATAGCAAGGTTTAGGTGTGGTAATGAGGAGAACGAGAACAAATATTGGATAGAAGATGACAAAGGCGATGTAAGTTGTGTGGAGAGAGGTGGGAAAAATAAGGCACTCTAAGAGAAGAGTGTGGGGAATTAAAGGAGGAAGAAAGAGAAGATGAGGTATTACGAGGAGGGAGGAGAAGGGGTGAATTGGATGAAGGCGGTGATAGAGAGGAGGATTGGAAAAAGACAGAAAAATTAAAGTATTTTATAGAGTGAGGGTTGTTAATAGGGAAAAAGTGTAATTTTTTTTTATTTTGTTTATGTTTGTTAAGTTTATTAGATTTTGTTTGTAAAACCGAATCATTTTGTTAATTTGTATAAGAACAAAAAAATAAATACATACATTACTTCTCATATTGATGCAGCTAGCTACAGAAGTAATATTTTGAATTAGCGCATCCCTGGTATGTGGTTTATTTGAAATAAACTATATTTTTCACGTATCCCCAAAGATCATAATAATAATAATAAACAAGTACAAAGCCTACCTGATTGTAAAATTTAATATTGCCCATAACTCCTTAACTATTGAGTTCCAGACAAGTGTTTAAGTCGCTTGCGACATAAAATTGTTGAAGGAATAAATGAATCCAAGTCACGGGACACTCTGGTATATTGGGTGTAGGTTTATTAGTACATTGACTACAATCGATTAGATTTGTTGTAATAAAACATTACTGTTACCAATTCTAGTTCTAAATTCACCCAGATCATGAAGCAATAAACAGAAACAATCAGAAACCTTCATTAATACGGATTTTTCCCCACACGAATTTTGAAAAATTCTCAGAAATTTGCACTCAAACCAATTGGGAAGTAGTTAGCGAGGACATTAATAAAAATTTTCAAAACTTTCACAAAAAACTACAAAACGCTTTTGAAATATCTTTCCTTCTTAAAGTATCAAAGCAAAAATTCAAAGGCGTGGACAACAAAAGGAATTAGAATATCTGCTAAGAATATGCGCTCCCTGATTTACATAAAAAATTTACTTGTAGTACTTTCTTTCAAAGCTATTTTAAATTATATCGTAAAATTTATCAAAAATTAGTAAAATCGACTAAAAACATATACTATCAAAATCATTTCAAATGAAAAAAATCCCTGGTCGATTGTAAATGATCTTAAAAATAAGCACTCATCTACTGTTACGCAACTTCCAACTCCTGATGATTTAAACGATTATTTTTCATCTATTGCTGATAATATCATTTCAAACATAAACTTTGATGGAAATCTAACTTCGAAAATCGGCAATAATCATAGTATGTTCTTAAAACGTGTCGATAAGAATGAATTACTAAAAACTATTTCTGATATAAAAAATAAATCTTCTACCGGAGAAGATGGTCTGTCGATTAAATTTTCTTTCACCTTCCGTCAAACACACAGTGTCTTTATTTCAATTACCTAATTAACAACCTTTTCTGTAAAGATATTCCCGGATTGCATAAAAACAGCCGTCATCATTCCGTTGTACAAGGGCGGATGCAAAGATAATGTATGTAATTATAGACCCATAGCACTGTTATCGGTAATTTCAAAAATAATAGAAAAGTTAGTTAAACACAGATTACTGTCGTTTCTCGTGCAATTTCATATTATCAGTGACTATCAATTTGGCTTTTGACAAATCGTAATACTACGGATGCAATGTTTTCTGTATTGGGAAAATTCTTAAGGGTGTAAACGAAGGATACTCTACGGCGGCTGTGTTCTGTGACTTTGCTAAGGCATTTGATTCTGTAAGACATGATATTTTAATGACAAACATGGAATACTATGGGATAAGAGGGACTTCACTCAAGTGGTTTGCAACAAAAAAAACAATACGTCAAAATCAAAAATAAAAACTCAAATGCAAATAATTTTATGCACGGAGTTCCACAAGGATCGGTTCTTGGACCAATCCTGTTTTATTATTTATAAACGGTTTGACAAGTTTGAATATTAACGGCAATAACGTTATACGCAGATGACATCAGCATCAAGTGGAGAGTCTCACAATCGAAATCGCTGCAAAATTCAATAAAAGACCTTCTAGCACTGAAAATGTTGTGTGACTCAAACAGCTTAAGTTCAAATGCAGTAAAAACCAAGGCCATGTATTTCAAAGAAAAATTAGATCCAATAGTGTTAGACGACAATAATATAATTCAAGTTGCTAAATCGACTAAGTTTTTAGGTCTTACTTTAGACAATTCTCTGAAATGATCGCCTTACATTGATTCATTAGTAAATAAGTCGTCTTGTACATGTTATGCATTAAAAACAATCTGCAGTGAACTAAATGTAACCAACGCTAGGACAACATATTTTGCTTTTCGAATCTCGTTTGGGATATGCATTACCGTTTTGGGTGCCTGTTGTAAGGAGAGATTTACCATAATATTTAATAATTCCACAGCTATCAGACACATTTTCGGACCGAAAAACTCTATCATGTATAGTGGTATAAAATTATACAATCACCTACCAGCTAGCCTTACATATCATGGTATCCCCAAATAAATTTAGAAAAACAATAAAAATATTTCTGATTGACAGACCATTATATAAATCTCTGACTTTTTTGCTGTTACTTTTAATAACAATAACTAATTTTTAATTTATATGAAATTCAGTGATTCAGGGTATTTGGACTTACATATATTGACTTCAACTATTTATATATTTATTTTATATTTGGTTGTAATTAACTGTTTTAGTTGCGTTTATTTTAAACTAAGAATAATTCTATGATAAATGTATTTGCGATAATGCATTTTATTTCTATTTATTTTTTTTGTTATTATGCTTTGTCCAAGAAATGTAAATTTCAGTGACAATAAAGATGTTTTTGATTAGATTTGATTGGACCCATTCTTGACACACAGCAAGTTTTTTTTAGTTCAATTTAAAAAAAAGTTGTTTACAAAAATTAATTTATTTTTTACGCTCACAACTTTCTTACTCCTCGATATGATACCTAAACTTTTTGCATTCTTATGTACTCCCAAATCTCCATAAATGCAACAGCTAGTAACAATGCTTGACCCAACAGTTCCTTACTGATAGCACTTTTAGAAGAGTAATCATCTTTGAATTTCAAGTCGACTTTAACAGCACAAGGAAAATCATCCATAGTAATACCTTGCATGAGATGACTAACAGCCGCATCGATGACACCCTCTCTGTACCCATTAATGTCGAAACAATCTTGAAAATAATACATTCAACGCATTATCTAACATTTAAATTTAAACTCCTACCTGGCTGAAAGGTTAGACCGTAAATAATATACACAATTTTGAGATTGGTATAGATTGTGAATAGGGCTTGTATTTATAAGAGCCAGTAACATTGATAAAATCTCCAGGTTTTGAGTGTGCGAAATGATTTGAGTTGTTCCAAGACCGGGCCGGTGTGGTGGCTGTTCAAATATATAAACGTCGGCAGGTGGAATTTCAAGCATGACAGTTTGCACCTACGTATAATCTTAAGAAACGCAAACCTTGTTGCAATGTACTTACTAGTTTGAATGTTTCAGTTGGTATTGCTTTTTTCGATACTTCGTTAAATTTAAATAAATTCCAGTTTATCAGTTGATTATCTTTAGATATCTTAGCCCAACTGATCCCCGCCAAACCTAAATGCAAACCAACTGCGCATGAAATACTCTAAAATTTAAACGTTAACAATTATTTTAAAAATATAAAGACGCACTTCAGCAAGTTCATTGGTTAGAGGTGGAGATAAGTATTGCTTTCGATTTTTCCCAGAACTTGTGACCGTTTCATTTGAGATAATGTTCGAGCATATTTTCTCCAACACCTTGATGCCTAAGCCGTCAACGTCTAAAATGTCAATGAGGTTTTCGAATCGACCATTTTTGTGCTGCCACGTCTTTATACTTTTAATTCGATTTAGTGGAATACCTAGTCTAAAATCAGTAAATGTAGTTAGGTTGCATAGTTATATGCCGAAGTACTTACAGCGATAAGTGATCTGAATCGAACTTGTTGAGAGTGTTTATGATTTGTTGCTGTTGTTCTTCGGTGAACTTATTGTGGAGATTGTCCAAAGTGATGCCTACCGAGTACTGTCCTCTTACAAGTAACTGAGCATAATTGGGAAACAGGACGCATTTCTTATTAATTGTTTTAAAACTGTTGAATAGCATTTAAGGTTATTTAACGAACGCGTATGCAACGTGCATTTCGAAGTGTAGGGTGGGTTGTCAGACACTTTCCAATTTGTTGTGAATTTTTAAAACTTTAGGCAGATGGCATTTATGCGCATAAAGCGGGTTGCGTATAAAAATTAAGCATTTAATGTGTATATAATTTTTTATATTATTTCGTACAAGTAAGGCGGTTTTGTAGATTATTTTTCCATATTAAGTGCCAAAAGATACGGCCACAATTTTGGAGTATCGATTGAGACGTCATGCGCACGCACTACAACGAACCATCTTGTGGCTAATGGTATTGCGCATTCGTTCAACATAACACACTGCTGGAGGTTCTTCGCAAGCTTATAGTGGCCGTAACGCAAATTTGAATGCATAGGTAAGACTTTATTTATCGTATTTTGTGTAAAACGTATTTTGATTTAATTGGCGCTATTAAATCGGTTGATCGTAGTAGGGTGATGATGATGATGGCGGTTGTATAGTTTTAGGTTAAGGTTGCGAAGGTTATCTTGTTGGTTCTAACGGGAGGTAGCGCTGCTGTTGTAACCGAGTAACTACACACGTCAATTTCTTACTATGTTCATTTTCTATCCTTCCTTTCTTTTAAGGTTTCAATCGAAATTCAATGCAACGGACACACAATAATGGCTTTTTGTCGAAAGTAACAGCAACGTTATTGTAGGTGTGTAACGCTAACGTTGCGTTTTAATCGCTAGACCGAAATCATTAATCAATGCCGAAATTCAATTGTCAATGTCAACCAGTGGCGTACCACAAACGCCAACTTTTTCAGAGTCCTTTTACGTAATTTTTCAATTTTGTTTTTCTAATGATGAACAATAATCATCGGCCGCTATCGATTGGAACCTGCTGCGCAAAATCTGGGTGTGGCCTTTGATGCATTTTTGAGAAAAAATCACTTTTCTCTAAACGACATAATTTTGAACGCAAGCTGACGTTTACATAATCGAAGCTTTGCTTATGCGTAAGTTACGCCGCGCGAGTCATTTCCATTATTAGAAACCGTTACAGAAGTGCGGCAACTACGCCTTTCTCTCTTGTGACGATGGAATTTTTACCCAAAGGTCGATTCGAAGTCGTACCTCGTTCTCTTTGTTTTGCCGTCGACCAAGTCAAATTCGTATATTTGTCTTCTGACGCTTTAGCTTTTCTTTTGCGATCAATTAAAGTGATGATAAATGGATGATTGTAAATTACGCATACATTACATATCGTCACTACAAGGAACAATCGATTTGCGTTTCTATGAAAACATGCACAAAGCCTAAAATTTTTTTCAGGTTTTTCTAATGCCGACTAATCACGGTTTCGGGTGATAATCTGAAAAGACGATTTGTTTCAACAATAATTGAAATTTTTTAAATTATGAATTAGGCCGATTATTATTTGTTAATTTTATATTTCGTTTCTAGCTTTTTTTCTTTATTTACAAATTTTCTGTTATTATCGTCTAAAATTAGTAAAGGTCAAGCTTACTTTGTTGAAAAACCAAACATTTGGACGCATGCGCAATGTAAATACTGAGCACTCTTACATGTATGATATTTTAGCCCGTACTTACGCGATAATGTAACTTTACTTCGATAATTCTTAAATTTACATATTTATAACGCATGCGCAAAAACAAATGCGTTGCATGTACAATAATTTTAGCCCATTTTACGCGATAATGTAAGGGTGTACTTCGATCATTCTTGAATCAAAAATTTTCAGTGCGCATGTGCAAAGCTCAATACGTTGGGCTCGTACATGTACGATAATTTTAGCCGTTATTTATGTGATAATCTATAAGTCTTTTTTCGAAATCGTAAAAGTATCATATTATTTAGGTAGTTCAACCGCAATAATTTTTCATTTTTTATAAGATAATTTTTCCCGCTATTTATGTGATAATCTATGGTTCTTACCCGATAATTAAAGACAATTGTATGCAAAATAGTGCGCATGCGCAACCTAAATACGTAACACCGTATTTGTTTTACGCATTCACGAATTGACCACAACCTAAGCCGATATTCAGGTGATAATCTTTGGTTCTTATGCGATAATTATTTAATCGTACTCTTAAATAAGTAAACGTAATGGATATTTTTCTTGTGTTTCCTCTTGCTTTGTGCGCAGGCGCAACCTGAAACATAATATTTTTTTTATTTATACGATTTTATAAAGTTGATTAGAGTTTATTGGCGTAATAATGGAAAAAATTCGATTGATTTGTACGCGTCACCAAATTTGCGTGTTTTAATTTTTAGATAATTTAATTTATTATCTAGTAATTTTGTTGTGATAATTAATCATTAACGTATGACTTTCACGATATTAAATTTAGATAAGTAGGCGGCTATGCGAAATTGTTTATTTTGGAATTTCTGTTTTAGATCAATATTACATTGGCGTCGTCAATTAAAGAATTAATCCCTTCAAAGTAGGTCACCAAATTTACTCCTCAATTTTTGATTCGTATTTTAATGAATTTTGGGGGTCGGGCAAGGATGATCGAGTACTGCTTAATTTTGCGTCATTAAACCGGATGTTGTTTTTGGGTGTTCATTATGCGCTGCTTAGCAACAGTTGACGTATGGCGTTAATTGCGAGATACGCCACTGTACTGGAATTTCGTAACTCAATCGAATTTTACAAAATATTTTCTCGAAAAAGTTTCTGCTTGTTTTAAAGCACCTTCACGTTTCCTTTGCATTCGATTCCCCACGCATGCGTTTGCTAAACCATTCCGTCTCGTACCCCGGCGCTACCGGTCGCCGACCCGTTCCCGCTAGTTCATACCCTGGCCTACTTCAAATCAACCAAACGCGTTGGTTGTAAGTTTATTTCAGCGTCTATTCAACAATTAAATCAGCGAATCGGCCATTTTCTGTAACTGACACTTGGAATGTAAGTAAAGGTTATGTTTGGGTGTGTTTATAATTTTAGTTACGAAAAAAAATTGCAAATTTGTTTTGCTAGAATTTTAGTAATTTTTAATTTAGAAATTGAACCAGGGATTTTTAACATAATTTTAATTGAAATTCGCGTAATGGTTTTAGAACATACTCGACGAAACTGGTTTATACAATCCTGACCTTGTAAAATTCGAGCGGTTTCACTCGGTTACAATCAGTCCGTATCGCTATCGGTGGGCCAGATAACGAAACAAAGCGCGGTTGTGTTCGCTACGTGGCGATCGAGAACCCGGTTCAAAAACTCGAAACGCCCTGTGTATACGACAAATCGTGATCGCCTTCAATCGATTCTCTCAATTGAGCTAAAATTTATGAGCGGCGTTCCCCAGGCTATGCGAATCGACCCGTCCTGTTGCTTGTCCGATTCGCTTTTTTCCCTGCCCCAGCCTCGCGCGTTTCTAAAAGCAATGTTTTCCGACTACGATGTTTACTAGGTTTTGTCAAATATAACGTAGCATGGTGTAACGTTTTAGCCACGACGCGTCTTTATTTTTTTAAATTTTCTTTGTTTTTCTTTTTTTTTTTATTAAATATTTTAAATTATTTATACCGTGTGTTCAATTTACACGCTGTTCTAATTTTCAATTTGGATTTCGCTTTTATCGTCTTTGGAAAATTTTTTGAAACTTCGCTGTTCGTACAAAATCGATAGAGGTCAGAATTTTATCGCATGCGCCCGTGCCGATTAGGACTTCTGTACACCCTACGCTTATACAATTTTTTTTGTTTAATTAACGTATAGTTACGGCAACATTGCGTCTAATAAATATAGATTTAAAGGTCAATTCGAAAATTTACACATGCGCTAAAGGAATATTCCAAAAAAAATCAGCTCATTTCCAATGATCGATGGGTTTTTGCAAATTTCGACTTGGTCAGCATTTATATGGAAAAAATTCTTAAATTAAAAAATGTTCACCGACCAAGTCACTCCAAGCGAAGTTTCGCTCTTGGTAAGAAAATACCAGGAGACAAGGCTTTTTGATTTGGTATCGAGCATACAACCGAATTCCAATTGGAATAATTTTTGTACGCATGCGTAAACAATAATAAAATTTCGTCGACGTTCCCCGCGTCACGTCCGTTATAATGCAGCAACGTTCGAACGGGCACGACGCGTTCTCGATGATCGCGACCTACTTCAAGCTCTAAACTTATTTCCGTCATCGTTCCCGTCCGCCATTTTGTTCACGTTTTACAATTGGTGAGTGAATGAAAATTTTAATTTCTCGCATCCATGTTTTTCAGAATTTGGCAACATTGCGTCTAATGACTTAAAAACAATTATTATTAAAGCGACATCTATTTTTAATTAAAATTTTCGGCTTTTCAGTGGCGTAACATTTTTGGCTTTTTATTTTATCATTTTAGGTTAAAAAATTGCGAAAGATAGTCAACAAATGTCAGTGGAGATTTCGAATCAGAACGATATGGCCCTAAAAGCGTTACCTCCGGTGGGAATCAAAGATAATAATTTATTTCCGGTCGATGCCGTAATCGAAAACGATTTGCTGGACGAAGATTTTCATTACACCTGTCTGAAGATGAAGATGAAGAAAGTAAGATGAAATAACGGTGGTTGAAGTTCTTTTACTTATCATCTTTTTCAGAAAATGATAACAACGCCCCTCCCACCGGTGACGCAGAAGTTCCTCAAGAAAATGAAGATGAATTTTTAGACAAATTTGTTAGTAATGATAAAGAAATCGTGTGTAACGGATTAGAAAAAATTAGAAGATAAGCTTTTAAACGATACTGATAGTGAAGAAACTACTAAAGAAAACGGTGATAGTGCGGGTAATGAAGTAGTTAATAATGATGATGTTAGTGAGAAGACTAAAAGTGATCGCGAACAAAATGAAGAAGAAGAAAAAAAGGAGAAGGCCAACGCCGATTTGTTGGAAGATCAAATCATGGATACGGAGCATTTGCTTCAAATTGTGGATAAAGACCAAGAGGATGCTGAAGATACCAAGGATAGTTGTAGTAGTAACAGCGAAGAATCTCCCGATAAAGGTGACGAAACGGAAGCGGAAGGAGAAAAGACCGATAATATGGAAGAAGAAATGGATTCTTCGAAGGCCGACGATGGCGTCGACATCGAAGAGAATACTTTATATAAAGACGACATCGACAGTGAATTAGACAAAGAATACAACATCATTGCCAATGAAGAAAACGCGGAAGTGAGCGAGAAGGAAGAAAGCGCCGAGACGAGCGAGAAGGAAGAAAGCGCCGAGGCGAGCGAGAAGGAAGAAAGCGCCGAGGCGAGCGAGCAGGAAGAAACTGTCGGGGTCGATGATAAAATGCAAGAAGAAATCATCGAAGCGATCGAAAAAGATCCAAGTTCCGAGGCGAACGAAAAAGAAGTAAATTCCGAGGCGAATGAAAAAGAAGAAAACGGCGAAGTGAATAAAAAAGAAGAAAGTGCAGAAATGAGCGATAAAGAAAGTTTAAAAGCTGTGGATGAGGTCGCGGTTGCTAGTACGGAAAACTCCAAAGAAATCGACGGAATGGAAGTTGGTGGTGAGTTTTTTTTTTATTAAGTTGGTAATCTGGGTGTCAGTCGCTTTCATTGACAATATAACGACCGTAATGAATTGAATTTAATAGATTCTTAATTTTATTTGGTAATTGTTTTGAATATAAATTCTTCGGAATAATTAATGGCGTAATTGTAGGTTTGGATGCGGAGGGAGACGCAACGATTGATTCGGTCGTAAAAGTTCCAAGCGCCCTTTGGCGGATCCGGACTCGCCTGGAGATTCTAAAAAATCGAAGTATTCAGAAGTTGTTCCTGAAGAATCTGAAACAAAACCAGAAGAACCACCTTCTACTCCAAAAGTGCAAGCCCTTAACATCATATCCGAATTCATGCAGAAGAAGAAACTGAAAAGGTTGACCAGGGAAGACTTGGAGCAAATCTGTTTACTGAAGATGTGCGAAGCAATTTGTCATAAGAGCGAGATAGGGGAATTGAGGCATCAATTAGGAGTACAAGAACAAATGGTAGATATGTGGAGGAAGGAAGCGGCACAGCTCACTAAACAAGCGCGCGATCTCGAAATTGTAAATAAAAGACTGTTGCACGAAGTAAGACTGAAGAATGAACGGGACAAACCGTTAATCCCTGTAAAAATTACCAGATCTGTTGGGCTTCAAGTCCGATGTGACAATAACGTAATGCCTTCGCCGAAACGAAGATTTAGCAGACCTCAATCGTCTGCGGTTGCGACCACCCCAACGTCGAAATCAAGTCGTTTTACTTTAACCACAACTACTACAACAACAACGACACCAAAACTGACGACACCCGTCAATTCTGCCAGTAAACCGATGGCAAGTAAAGTTATAACGCCCACGAACAAAACCGTTGCTTCAACAGCCCGCGTCAAAACCTAAGGTAATCACTCTAGAATATCAACTTTAATTCTAACGCAGTAACGTTGCAGACCATTCTTCCTAAATCACCGTCGTCGCTTCTTTCTAAAGCGCTACAAACCTCGACATCTCCTGTAGCGCCAGCATTGGCCAGTTCGACAACCACTAGTCACGCGCCTGTAATAATTCAGTGTCCACCCGTCGAACAATAAACAGCGCTTCATCGCCCAACGTTCACAAGTCGGTGCCAAGTCAATCACCAAAATCTGCCGGAAAGCCTATGGATTCGAAAGTGATTGATCTGGACCGACGAAGACGATAAAAACCTACTCCCACCACGTCGTCGTCTACACACCCAACAACGCCCACAGGAGTTCGCATCGTGTCAACCCCAGTCAAAGCCACTAACGTCGTCTCAAGCTCTGGAGTCGTCAATCCACCCCGTATTATGTATGTCTACAACAATCAACTTCACCAGGGTCTCATTGCGGACTCGAAAATTGGTACTCAAAACTAATGTTAAAACTCAACCCGAACGTGATCGGTGAGTAGTTGTTACTAGTATAACATACGAAAACTAAGAAATTTTTTTGAAGGACAAACCAATGGTGTAATAGCCACAGTTTCAAATGGTTCTACTCTGGCAGTGAGCACGGCAAACCTTCGCACCACCCAGGTTCAACCTGTGCGATTATCCACTCCTGTGACAACGGTCCGAACCACCGCGGCAATTAAATCGTCAGTATTAAAACATCCGGCACCTCTTCCGCCGCCGCCTATCACTCAAATGGGCATAGCGGCCCGAAAACCTATCCCACCGAAACCACACCTTTCGATCAGAAGATCGAGCGGCGGTATAGTCCTCTCGTGGAAAATGCCTTACAATTTAGATAATTACGAAGCGATAGCCAGTTATCAGTTGTATGCTTATCAGGAAACCACTTCGGCGCCTAATTCGGATATGTGGCGTAAAGTTGGTGACGTCAAAGCTTTGGCCCTCCCAATGGCCTGTACCTTAACTCAGTTCGCTGACGGCAATAAGTATCATTTTGCAGTACGCGCCGTCGATGTACAAAAACGTATGGGACCTTTTAGCGATCCCGAACAAATACTTCTGTGAAGTAGGTCTTAGGTCGAATGATTGTAATTTATAAGGATAACTACTTGATTTGTATTTGCTTTTTGTTTTTGACGTTTTCTTTTACTTTAAGGAAAAAATACCGAATCATTTATATGTAGCATTGTTTCCTCTAGATATATTCCATATTTTGTATTGTAAATAAAGAACTCATCTCAGTACGTTGTTGTCTGGAACGAGATGATAGCGTAAGGGAATCTAAAGCTCCAGTTTGCAACGAGGTAATGAATGATCTTCACTGAAATTCACTAAGTTTTGAAAAAAACGTAGATGTTAATGTTAGGAAATAGTGGAAAAACCGCCGATGATTTTAGGTAAGCAGGTTCGCCTAAACCACGCCTATCTAAAATCTTTACTGGTTTTTCCATTATTTTTGTTTATTCATGCACTGTATAGACTGAAGAAAAGAATTAATGCAGCAAAGTTTACATTATTGACAGTTTGAGGTCGGTGAAAGGTTTAGAGAGTTAAATCATTCGTCGGTGCCATTTTGTATATTAACCTAATATCTAAAACTTATTACGACTTCGTCCAAATAGTGGGGGAATAAGACTATTATTTATTATCACATCCCTTTTCTTTACTTAGTACATTTTTTTCTTCTGTATAACATGATAACTGATTAATATATTTATTAATGTCTTATTCATGATACTTGTGTTCTATGTTTACGTTTTTCTCAATGTTTGTTCTTAGACTGTCGTCGTTTTGGAAACACGTTTTTCAAGTTTTATTTGAGAAAAACAATACGTTAAAATTATTTAGTACAAAACTGGAAACTTACCTCAAGTTTTACAAAAACTAATTGTAAACATACCTACATCTAACTACAGTATAAAATCTACCTCTTACGTTAGAATTTATTCCTTTGGTGAACACCAAAGTTTTTGAATAAATAAGTAATGGTACATTATTCTTATCACTTATCTAAAATAACTGATTGTTGAATAAAATTCTCAATAAAAAATGCCGGTTGAATATCAAATTAATGTTCCACAAATGTGTGCTGCAAAGTTCTGATATACCACCTTATTTTTGAGGGCGAATGGAAACGGTTTGGAAGCAGCACACTTTGGCGCTGTAGTAGCGCTATAGATAGGACAGAACAAAATTAATGCAATACATATTCAATTCAATTACAACAAGTGAACAGCTTCTAGAATTATAGAAACAATACAATAAATTGTTTGAAGTGTTACAGCGTTGATTGAAAAGTCACAGTACCACCTGTCATGTAGTAGTGTACCATCTGCTATCTAAAATTACTTTACTTACGGCGTTACCTATGATCAATCTGTGCTAACTAGCCAATACTTCTAATGCTTAGACTATCTGTAACGTATATTTGCTTTTATCATAACTTCATTGAATAAATTACATATGACTGAATTGATTTTCAATAACTAACAACTAACATAATTTCTGTTACCCAGATACATAATATAAACTAAACCAATTACATACCGATTCCAGATCACCTGACAGTACATTACTCCCCCTTTAAGCCTCTAACATAATCTTTTAGATAAGCTGGCCTTTTGATAATTCTTATAGGTGGTTGTATAATTTCAGAAGACAAAGTAATCTTATATGTAATTGAAGCATTTTCCTTTTCACTCTTATGATGCTCACTAACTACCATTTCACTAGTATCGTTGCTTGATTCACTAATATGCATATCATCATTAACATCAAATTTTAAGGGCCTGACAGTACTGGAGTAAATCTAGATCATTTATAATATGGAGCTGGAACTAAATGCCATCTATTTCTTCTATAAACACCACTCTCCGTTTTAACAAGCTATGATCGCGGTTCTTTTAGTTTTTTAATAACTCTGCCATATGCAGATAAGTCGATTACCCAAACACTGTCATTTTCCTGGATTATAGACAATTCTCTAGTCTTATGTCTTTTATTAAATTGTTTTGAACTTTTTGTCTTTATTTGAGCTTCCTTTTTTAAAAAACTATGATTTATTGGTTTATTTAAAAAAAATAAGCAAAACGGGTAAATCTGTTTTTAATCTAATTCATTAAAAGTTCTGAGGGACTAAATCCACATTCTAAGGGCGTTGGCCGATAGGCTAGTAACCCCAAATAAATGTCTTCACTCTTTTTTTAACAAATTTTTGGCTATTTTGACAGTAGCCTCAATGCAGCAAATTCGAATCGTTTCGCGAACCCTTTAAATTCTGAAGAAAACTGTGGGCCGTTATCAGATCTAACAATGTCAGAAAACCCATACCATGCAAATAATTCTTTGAGTTTTAAAATTACAGTTCTTTCTGTTAAATTGGTTAATTTAAGAATTTCTATAAAACTAAAATAATAATCTGTTACTATTAGACACCAAACTTTATGTTTAAATAAATCTACTGCTATTTTCTGACATGGTTTATCAGGAAATTTATCTTTAATGAAACGTTCTTTAGGATTTGTTTGGTGTTCCACACATCTAGGGCATGTACGAATTAAATTTTCTATTTGAGTAGGTAACCCTAACCACCACACGAATAATTTGGCTCGTAATCTGCACTTAACAATTCCTAAATGCCCTTGATGTAAGGATTCTATACATCTGTGTTGTAAAGATTTAGGGATTATTATTCTGCTACCACGTAACAAAAAAGCTTCGTTAAAAGAAATTTCGGATCTATACTCAAAATATGGAATTATTATATTATCTAATTTATTTTTGTTAGGCTACCATTTAAAGAAATTATCTACTATCAGACTAACATGTGCCTCAACTTCTTCTGACAATTCATCAGAAGTGGGAGCCACAGAGTCTTCTGAAAAATTTCTGGAAAATGCATCGGCCACTACTAATTCTTTACCAGGTGAATAGTATTTTTCTAATGTACTCTTGAAACTTATCACATGTCCAAGTTAGAGCTAGTGCTTCATGTTCTATCTGTACATACTTTTTTTCCGTATCTGACAGTAAACGTGACGCATTCTTTGTTACCATTGCACGACTGAATTAAACACGCTCCTAAGCCATATGAAGAAGCGTCTGCAGATATGATAATATCTTTAGCTGTGTCATAATGAGCTAAACATAGACTTTTTTGTAATAAATCTTTGATTTTATTAAACGCTAGCTTTTGAGAAGTATCCCAAACAAATGCAACGTTTTTCTTTAACAATGATGTTAACGGTTCTAATATCGTTGATTTTTCCTTTATATACCTACAAGAAAAATGTATCATACCTAAAAATTGTAATAATTCATTCCTATTCTTAGGATCTGGAAATAATTTAATAGAAATAATTCTGTCCGGGTCTACCAAAATACCTACCCTCTCTACTTATTTTATGACCTAAAAACGTTAAAGTTTTTACACTAAATATGAATTTCTCTTTATTGAGAGTAATCGTGAATACGTTTTAATACTTCTATAATTATTTCATTATGTTTTTCAATTGTAAGTGCATGGATTAATATATCATCAATATGAGTTATAATACCATTAATAAAAGTATGCAGGTGCATAAGTAATTCCGAATGGTATTCTTTTGAAAATAAATTTTCCAAAGGGAAATATAAAACCAGTTAGTAACTGAAATTTTTTTTAACCGACTTTGATGAAAACCAGAAGTGGTATCAAGTTTAGTAAAATATTTAGATTTGGCAATACGCGTTAAAGTTGTCTCTACTTTGCCAATAGGATATTGTGCTCGCAATACAGCCTTGTTTAAATGCGTATAATCTACGCATAATCTAATTTTGTTGACTTTTTTTACCACTAAAAACTAACCCATTCAGTATGATAATCGACTGGTTCTATTATATCAAGCAGTTTTAAACGTTCTATTTCTTCTTTTAGAGGTTCTAGTAAGGGAATTTGCACCACACGGGGAACTGATTGTATGTAAGGTTGGGCATCTTTAATTATATTTATAGTCATTTCTGTTTTAAAACTTCCCACTGACTGAAAGATATTTTTGTAATTATTCTCAATAAATTTTTTATCGTAATAACAATCCATGTTTACTGAATTCAAAGTTATTAGTGTAACTGATGGATTATAGCTATGCGTCCCAAAATCGGCTTAGATAAAGTGCGTATCACATACAGCTGAGTATAAAACTGCCTGTCAATGTAGCTCAGTGTTACATTAATAAATCTTAATAATTCCAACTTAATTCCAGACGGACCAGTCACAAATTTTTCAGTTTTACAAAGATTATTTACCATTCTTAAATCTAATATATTAACTGGTATACAACTTATATCTATGAGAAAATTTACATCTGTATTAAACTGAACAATAACTATGTATAGGCAAAGTCCATTCCTTACAACTATCAACATTCGCATTTACAACTCCCACAAATACATTTTGAGCATCAATTTCTTCAGGTGAACTTACTTGTAATGATCGTAGCTGATTTGCATTGTATGTTCTTCTACAAACTGATGACCAATGGCCAAGTTTTTTACATTTATGGCATACTGCTTTGTTTGCAGGGCACCTCTCCCTTGGATGGCTTTGAAGACCACAGAATGGACACTTTTTATTAAAATTTCCAAGTTTTCGATAAGATGTACCACTGCTTCCAATCTTAATTGGTTCACTTTTTGATTTTTCGACCATTACATTTAAGAGTTTGCAGGTGTTTAACAAACTGATGTGTGACCTTATTTCTCTATTTTGACTAGCCTGCATTTCTGCTTGTTTTGAAGCTAAAACATTTAAAGTTAATTTTGCCTATAACTGCAACCGTTCGTTGTTTTTCTTGTCTATCATTCTATCATGGATTAATTCATCTCTTAAAGATCCATACTAGCAATGTTCCGCTAAAGAATGTAAACTTCTATGTAATTGTCTACAGACTCACGAGGGTTCTGCACTCTGGAATTAAACTTATATATTTCAAAAATAATATTCCTTCTTGGAATAAAATGTGCTTTAAATTTTTCTAATGCTTCAATGTAAGTCTTTGGTGCTTCAGAAAATTGCAGAAGAATATCTTCTGACTCTTCTCCCATTAAGTAAACAAGAATATCAATTTTTTCTTGATCTGTTTTATGGACTGATCTTGATACCGACATGTACCTTTCGAATCTTTTACGCCACTGGGGCCATGTTAATGGAGAACTATAATTGAACTTTTCGGGTGGATCTACCTGCACTATTGCTGATAATGCATTGAATTTTCTTCGTTTGCCATGATTTCAGGTTGGAAATTAATTTAACACGTGAGTTTTATTTCAAATCTTTTCGCTACCACTGTGTTTTATCATAATTTTATTGAATAACTTACATATGAGTTTGAATTGATTTTCAGTAACTAACAACTCACATAATTTCTGTTAACCCAAATACATATTATAAACTAAACCAATTAATTACATACCGATTCCAGATCACCTGACAGTACAATATTTATCATTGGTTCTATCTTGTGTATTATTTTTGAAAATATAGCAAAAATACTGAGTACACTTTGCCATCTAACGGGATCATCTAAGAAGTGCTATGGAGGAGTCTGTAATTGAATCTGAAATCATAATTCTAATGAAACTATTAGCCGCAAAGCAGCGTGGCACCTAACCTGAAGGTGCTCTCAACCAAGTATACGAGGGGGTGCTGAAAAGTTTCTGGCATTGCTACTAATCACGTAAATGAGACCCGTATAAACAATACCACAGTCTATTTAACTATTTAGTAGCGCGCATGCGCAGTAATAGATGCGTACGCGATGAATTCCTGTTCCTACAAGGGAAAGGAGCAAAGCAAGTGCATGAAGAGATGGTTGAAGTGTTGGGGGATAACTGTTCAAGCTACTCGACAGTAAAAACATGTCTCGGACAAATTAAAGGAGGCGTTGAAGCAGAAACGCCGAGGGAAGTTGACTCGCGGGGTCTTGTTTTTGCAGGATAATGCGCCTTCCCATACCGCCTACCGCACCCTAGCGAAAATCGACCAAATTGGCTTTGAATTGTTGAACCACCAGCCGTATTCTCCTGATCTGGCCCCATCAGACTATCACCTCTTTCCACAACTGAAGAAACACCTGAGGGGCACCAACTTTGATTCTAATGAGGAAGTCATCGCAGCTTCGGAGGCGTTTTTTGAGGGGCAACCGTCCCAATTTTATTTGGACGGGTTACGAAAACTGGAAAAGTGTTGTACTAAGTGTGTTAGCTTGTTGGGGGAGTACGTTGAATAAAACGTGTACCATATTTCGCTAGCACGTTCCTTTCTGTGTAAAGCCAGGAACTTTTCAGCATCCCCTCGTATTCATCTAATAATTCATAATATTAGGTTATTTCTAGTAGGTACTTTAATTCAAATTAACCTAAACATAACCCTAACCAACCTAACCTAACCTAAATCTAACCTAAACGTAACCTAAACGTAACCTAAACCTAACCTAAACCTAACCTAAACCTAACCTAAACCTAACCTAAACCTAACCTAAACCTAACCTAAACCCAACCTAAACCTAACCTAAACCCAACCTAAACCTAACCTAAACCCAACCTAAACCTAACCTAAACCTAACCTAAACCTAACCTAAACCTAAAACCTAAACCTAACCTAACCTAACTTAACCTGACCTAACCTAACCTAACCTAAACCTAACCTAACCTTACCTAACAGTGACATAAATGAAAAATACAAAAAAGGTTTTTATTCTCCAGGATACAATTTTACATTGTTACTTATCAATTGCTCGAATCTGTCACACTTTCTTTGGTCACACTCTCTTTTCCACAGATATTCATACAAGTGCAACCTCGAACCACTCGTCGTCCAGAATCGTGAAAACGGCTCAACCAACTGAGCTACGGAACCTGTTATTAATAAAATGCTTTCCAATAGGCTATTTGTGTAATTGTTCACAATATTTGTGTTAAAAATATTAAAATCAAAAAATAGTCCACTTTGGAATCGAACCAATAACACCTTAATATACATTTTAATCCGACACCTCATTCAACTGAGCTACTTGTATTCACAAATACTTTTTTAAAAGATCCTACCAGTTGCTAGCATAAATGTATCCTGTGATGTTTTGGACTATATCTCCAAAACTACCCATTTGCGGGAGTTGCGACTAGTGTCATTGTTCTTCCCGTCAGTCGTACAGTATAATGTACGGGTTTCAGCCCGATCCGACCTGGGGGCTATTCGGAAGTACAGCCGAAAGTTCCAACACTTTTCGTCGACAATATAAGTGTCGTAAAATATGAGAAAAATCCGGTATTCCATCAGAGATCGAAACACATAGATGTGAGGTATCATTTTGTCCGCGAACGAATTGAAGAAGGACATCTTCGAATAGAACACATATCTGGAGAACTTCAAAAGGCGGATATTTTTACAAAATCCTTTCCAGGAGTTTGTTTTGAGAAAATTCGAAGTTTACTGGGATTGTGTTCAAATATTTAAGAATAATGTTTTAGGGAGAGTATTGTTATAAAACAGTATTGAACAAACTAGTTATTAGTTGTTGTTTCTATGAGATAGGATGTAATGTCAAATAAATAAATTATTACTGTCAGCAGTTGATTAATTCAATCTTGAATCTTTAACACGTCTTTTCAAAGCATTTAGGAAAACCACTAAAACCTAAACATGCCAACCCTTACCCACTTTAGTATTCATATGTAATAATATTATTTAAGTATGTAAACATTATAGAAGGTAAATAAGAACATAAAGTGACAGTCACGAGAGACCTGAACGTCAAGGAATGGGAGACAAGGATTTTTTTGTTGTTCAAAGGATAAATGTGTTATCAGTATACTTTAAGTTCTAATGGCCAAGTTTCCAAGGCAGTAGATTCAAAGTATCAGATAAAGGGGGTCTCATGTGCACAAAACCTGTTCGAAAAAGTTGTTGCTAAATTAAAAATAAGTGGATGGAAGACATTCTTCTATGAGAGGTATCAATCCTATATCTTTGCCATGTTAAGTTATATTTGTTCGGTGATTGTAAGACAATCTCTTGGACAAAAAACTTCTATCTTCAAATTACCTACTAAGTGCATAGGTTTTATCTACAAATTATTTAAAGATTTTGATAGGAATTTAGCTAATTTAAATTTTGCTAACAATGGGTGGGAGAGGTACACCTTGTTTGGGTAGAACATTCGAAACAGAAAAGTGTCAGTCACCGTTGAGTTTTGTTTTGATTGAAGAAATAACCAAACTTGTTTTAGAAAAAAAACGGTACTTTTTTGTAATTCTTATCCTTTACCCTACTTCTTCTTTAAGTTTGAACCAATTAATGCCGAGGTTAACGACGCGTGACGTATTTAAATTTTTTCTAAATAGCAACTTTCTTTTTCCTGTTTTTCAAACAAAAATGTTTGGCCAAGTCTCAAGAAAGCGAGCCAGCAGTTTGGTCTTGAAGAAACGGATAAATACCTTAGGGTTACTCGTTGTTAAAGTATATGTATTTTTTTCAACGCACGAGTAAGAAACGGAAGTGAGAAACCGACTATTATAAATGTTAAAAACGGTTGTACATTTACCCACTTTTCTTGAAAAAAGATAGTTGGGCAGGATTATGACATTACTAGGTTAAAAGCCGGTTTACAGACCGGTGGACGTCTTGATTGAGAACCCATATAGCACCGTTAATAAAAATATCCTTTTATATAAATAAGTATATAAAAAGTCAGAGGCGTCGGCTGGATTAAGTCATATCTACCCAGGGCAGGAACGTTTTTTTTTACGACTACAAGATCATCTGGACGCGAAATCACCTCTACGCATTACAATTTAATGGATAATAATCTATAATCAAAGTGTGGGTAATAGCAAAGATTAATAAATCAATTAAAAAATGGTCGTAGAGTAATCGATTAAAGTAGCTTCCTGATGTTTTTTTGAGAAAAAAATTTCTAACACTACTGTCCACTTTGAGCAATTTTTTCCCTCTGCCTTTTTCGAAGAATGTTTTTGCAGCTGATTTTTTTTTCAGCAGCTTTTCTTTTTGTCAGTTTTTTTCGCGGTTTTTTAGCACGCTTTTTATTCCCCGACATTTTTTCACTATAGACATGATGTTAATGAAGTACGTGGTCAAACTTTATGAGATTATTCGTTATTAAATTAAAAAAAAAGGTTTGTTTTTATTATACGAAATAATAAATAAGCTTGCGTCCAGATAAGCTCACGTCAAGATGAGCTCGCCCGGAGATGAGTACGCGTCGAGATGAGCTTTAGTCGAGATGAGCTTACGTTGAAACGGTAGTGTTAAGATAGCGGTGTCGAAGTGGCTGCGTAGAAATGAGCTGCTATGACCTCGATGGCATCAAATTTTTCTGAAAGTTTAAAAGCAAAGAGGTGACAAATAACTTAAAAATTAACTTAAAGGAATTCAAGAGGTAATGCAGTCACAGAAAAAAACGCGCAAGATTTGCTTGAATTTAATAAATTAGTTACTGCGAAATAAGTGAGGGATTCTACATTGCCACAAGTGGGATCATCGCTAAAAAAATACGTTTGATTTTGTCACAGGTAATACCCTAAATTAATTGTCTAAAATTGTTACACTAAATACTGTTGTGAAAGTGACAAATAAAGTAAAAATTGACTTGAACTAAATGAATATTGGATATTTTATAATTTTCGGATTATTATCCTTGCCAGCATAACCATAATTAAAGATCCATTGTTTAATTAAAAACGGAGTACGTCTGAAGTGACCAGCAGAAGAAGCCAAAGAGAAAAACCAACAAAAAAGAAAAAGTACACAGGAACAGTAGTCAAAGGCTTATTTCCAAATTTGAACGGGACGATTTTACTTCAATCGATATTACAAAGCACTGTCTAATTGTTCAATTTTTAGACAACATTTTCGATGTACACCTTTTTACGACAGTCAGCAAATAGGAAATTAGGTATAACTTTTGCGAGCAAATGCAGATAAATTATCGAACTGGCAATTTCAAATAACTAAAATCCCCAAAAAAATTTTTAATACAAAAATTCATATTTAAACGCATAAGTGTAAAAACGGCTGTCTATACTGTAGGGAGAAATTGGTCAATAACTCAACTACTTACAAAATAATACCGTCACAAATCTTTGTTACCAAGAAGAAGTGACAGATGAAAAAAACGCTAACACAGAAAAGAACCTAAACAATGTTTCTAAACTGATGACTAAAAAATTGAATTCCGAAGCTGAAAAGGATGCGTGAGAGAAAAAAGATTTCAAGGAAGATAAGGAAAAAGAGAGCGTTAAAATTTGACAAACAACAAAAACAAACTCTACAGTACAAGTTCCGAATTTGTAAGCATACATAGGAATTTCAGTATAAAAAAAAATGAATTGATTCACTAAGGCTATGCAATTTTCGTATTGACGTAGACGTTACAATTAATTGTTATTGCATGTTCCTTATTGTAATATTCTCTAATTAATTTTGAAAATGAGGTGTTACACTAATCCTGAGAAAGTTCAAATGGACCAGGGTATACAGAGGTGAAAGCTATAGAAACACTGTTGTTTGCTGCACTTTTTCGGATCGGCAGAGATATAATAGATGTTGCTCCCATCTATTATCTGCTTTAATTGCTTTTTATTGTCAGATAGTAATTGAGTAACTTTAATTGAACAGTTAGTAATTCTGATAAAATATTGGTTAAATAGATTGTGTTACTCAAGTGTGAGTTTTCATACTGTTGATTTTTTCATGTTGCACAACTTATTCAAATATACAGTCATATCTTTAGACTACAAATCATAAATCGTATTTTGAAATCGTCTAAAATACCAGTACAAAATAAATTGAATATCGTGAAAGAAAACGTCATATTTATCATCATGCTTATTGGCAGTTTTTTGAGCAAGTACTGTTTCCATTATGCAATATTTTATCAACATGAAGTATATAACCAACATATTAATTAATACTTAATTGTATGTGAATCAATAAATTGTTGTGTAAAAATGCAATATCATGATTTTTATTGACAACGATGTATGGCAACCAAGCAACATGCAACATTAAAACAAAGTTAATTTGTGTCCGTTGATTTGTTTCTATTATGTTTTCTATCTGTATCTATTTCTAATTACACGTTAGTTTGACGCACCTGTATGCAGAGCTTTTATACAATCTTCGCCACGAAAACACTCAACTGTGGCTCTTATCATAAATAAATATTATTTTACATTTTTGTTTTATTGGAGCCGGTATTTTGGCATCTCCAGGAAATCAGAATTATTGAGGTACTATTGCAAATGTAGGACAGTACCCGCAACAAGTATCGCTACGTTATTTAAACCAGCATTTCTGTGGAGGATCTATTATTGATCAAAATTGGATTTTGACCGCAGCTCACTGTGTTAAATAAGTAAAAGTAACTAGTATTAATTTGTATATTACTAAAAAATTTAGTTTGGAATTATTGAGCATTGACATAAAGCAAGCAAGAGTAGTTGTCATTTTACAAATATATATTATCCTTGGGTGGTAAGTCGTATTTGATTGGCAACGCAATTTCACTCGCCGAGAATTTTGATCCAACATGGATGGAATTAAGACATTGCGTTATTACAACATAGTCTGAACAAGTTAAAATTATACCATTTCACAGTTCTGTACCTTCAGATGGCTCAAGGTGCGAAGTATCAGGATGGGGATATACTAGAAATGAGATCACACCAAACGATTTGCAACATATCACTTTGACCATACTACCGTTAAGGGACTGTAAAGTAACTTTGTCATTAGTACAATATTCTGTATTAAGTAAAAATTTATGTACCGTTGGAAATGAAGGAAAAGGTGTTTGTAATGGAGATTCTGGTGGTCCATTAGTTTCAGATGGTCGTCAAGCTGGCGTCCATTAGTAATTTATTACGTTTTGTGTTTGTTACATATTGATGTGTATAATTGGTACCTAGTAATTTCAGTAAATTTGGAAACTATATAACCTGATATTTGTAATAGTAAATATTATTCCGACAGTTTATATTTACATTACATTGTGGCGATACTTTTATAATCAATGCTTATACAGTAAACAGCATTCAAGAATTTCGCATCAGAAAGTACACTCATGAAATTTAAAACTTGGACACCACAATTTCTGTAAACAAAAGTTTGCACATTGTGAAGCGGGCTTAAGGGTATCATTTACAATTCTAACAGCAGGTAGTCTCAGCAGGGGTTATCTTATAGAAGGACTGTAGAATGAATCATTACACTAAGCACGTTTTAGAAAATAGGTAATTTACGTTGCTTACTTAATTTTTTCTTTAAAGAATATATTTGAAGGTATCGCTAATTAAACACCATAGCTCGATTAATTATCGAATCAAAATTTTGTTTAGGAAATGTTTACAAAATAAAATTAGAAATAATTTTGATTTAAAAACGTCTACAAGCAATAACTTTTAAATTAAATCAAAAACTAAACATGGTTATTTGGGTTGACTGATTATTACTTATTTTTAAATAAATCTAACCTACTAATTATTGTAAGTTATTAAAAAAAATCATTAAACTCTCTATTCATAATATTTAGTCCTTACAAAATGTATATATTTATGACGTTTCATTTTTTTCTGTAGTTAATATAAAAAGTGAAAATAAAAACTAAGGCAATTCTTATTGTCAACGTATATATTTAGTTTTTGACAAGAATTTATTACATAATTATAATTAAGATACCAAGTTATAGTTTAAAATTAAATGAAAACTTTTTTTAAATAAAGGTATTACTATATAAATAAATATAAGAAATCAATAATGGGTGTGACCTCCATTATTATTGATACATTCTTGGAGGCGTCTGCTCATTGACGCTATCAAGGTATCAATATAATTAATATTAATCGTTTCCCATGCGGTATCAATGGCTGCAATTAGTGCATTACGGTTTACTGGTATAAAATTTGGCCCTTGTTGTCTTCGGATAACAGCAAGTATTCGAGCCCAAACATTTTCGATAATGTTAAAATCTGGGCTTTTTGCTGGCCAGGGTAACAGCTCCAAGTTATTTTCTCGTATCCAATTGCGCACAACCCGCGAAGTATGAATAGGGGCGTTGTCCTTTAACAACAAAAATACATTATGAAAATGTTAATTCAACAGATCCCGAACTATTTTTGGAGAAAGTATAGTGAAATAAGAATACTTACTTGTTGGAAAATATAATCTTCGTCTGGATAAAACACTTCGACTGAAGGTTTCATAATAGTTTCCAAAATATCTAAATACGCAGCAGAATCAAGACGTCCATCGATAGCCCAACAAACTCCTGGACCCCGCGCGCTAACCCAACCCCACACATTCACAGAAAAATAACCACTTCGTTTTTAGGACATATGTGATTATTTTCGTAACGAGTTCCTTCCATTCTAAAAACTTTTAGTGGTCCATCGTTGCGGCTATTGAACGTTTTTTCGTCGCTAAAAATCACTCGATTCCAAAATTCCAAAGGTTCGTTCACATATCGCCTTGCAAATTCCAGACGACGTCTCATATTTTCGTCACTGAGAACTTCTTTCGCAGCAGCATTATACTTCTTTATTCCCATCTCCTTTAATCTTTTTGTGCAGTTATACGGCATCCGGGAAAATGTGTATCTGCTATAGCCCTGAGTATGTAGCAAATGGTTGTTCTGTTACGTAATGAAACAACTCGAGATCTTGAGCACGTGTAGATACTTTAGGTCTACCACTTCCGATGGCTCTTCCAAAGTGTGTTCAAGATTCCATTTTACTCGGTAATGCCCTACGGTGCTTTTTGGTATATCTAACATACGTGAAATTTCACGCACGCTACGGCCCGCCGCTAATTCCGAAACAATCCGCGCTTTCAAATCAGCACCGAGATGAGGTGGCATTTTCACAACACTTGAAATTTTAAACTAAAATGGAATTTACATTTCTTACTTTATTTATTGGTTCACACTACCCCTTCTCAAACAGTAGGTAATTGTTTATTTATTACATACTTCTAATGACCAATGTAACAACCCTTAGAGCAATATGACTCAAAGGAAGTAAATTAAACAAGCAAGGATATTCTATTGTTATTGAAACTTATTCATAAAGTAAAAGCCATTTCCTTATAATGCTAATGGACAGGATTTTCTTTTAAGTATTAAGATTACAATAGAGGACTTATAAACTTTCGAAAATATCTAATTATAAATATTTACACTGCAATTGCGCTTTTCCTTAATAATTTCTTAGCAATAACATACACGTTCTTGGTTTTAAGTTGTCATAAATTTGATATGATATAAATTTGTGTTTCTAATATTACATCACAAACTAATCTTTATTCGCCAAAAATTGTTGCTTAAGTTGTAAAGCTTCGTACACACCTGAACAACAAACCGAGCAACAAACATAACAACGAACCGAAAGTCAAACAGAACGACAAACGATCTTTTATGATTTCCACAATCCGAACAACAAACGGAACGTTTGTGCTGTTCCCATAATTATTTTCAGTAGTTTTCAGTTCATATATATTTATTATTGGAAGAGAAAATTGCGGAAAACAAGAAGATAGTGCCAACCAAATTTTTACGCACAAAGAAGAGTAAAAATTATAATTTACTTCGCTTTTTTTATTTTGGAAATTTCCCGCCCAAATGATGCTAATAGGGACATCATTTTTTCTTGCATTCTTAAACACTGATTAATTTAAAACATTTTTCTTCTGTCAACTCCATAATATTACCTAAAACACAACAAACCCACAAAAGGGAGGACAAAAATAAATAATTTAATTCTCCGCATAAGTTTGTTCGCCGTTTTGTTTAGATTCGTCCAAACCTGCAAACGCATTCGCGCGCATTTTCTTTGATGTCGGAGAAAAACCGACAAGTTGCGGGAACGCCGCAAACCGTTCGTGGAACAATCAGGACTTGCGAATCTGTTCTAAAATTCGTACGTAGCACCGTCCAAATTAATGTTCCGATTGCCGTTCGGTTCGTTGTTCTGTTTGTTCCTCGGTTTGTTGTTCAGGTGTGTACGAAGCTTTACAATAAGCATATTAATATGAACTATATCTTATGAAAGGAGAGTTATGTAACTATAATTAACGACTTAACGTTACGTTAGTAGATTCCATTTACTATTTACACATATTTTCTTGGAACATTCGATAATTAACTATCGGGATATGATGACCCTATACTTCGCAGGTTGTGCGCAACTGGATACAAGCAAATAACTTGGAGCTGTTACCCTGGCCAGCAAAAAGCCCAGATTTTAACATTATCGAAAATGTTTGGGCTCGAATACTTGCTGTTATCCGAAGACAACAAGGGCCAAATTTTATACCAGTAAACCGTAATGCACTAATTGCAGCCATTGATACCGCATGGGAAACGATTAATATTAATTATATTGATACCTTGATAGCGTCAATGAGCAGACGCCTCCAAGAATGTATCAATAATGGAGGTCACACCCATTATTGATTTCTTATATTTATTTATATAGTAATACCTTTATTTAAAAAAAAGTTTTCATTTAATTTTAAACTATAACTTGGTATCTTAATTATAATTATGTAATAAATTCTTGTCAAAAACTAAATATATACGTTGACAATAAGAATTGCCTTAGTTTTTATTTTCACTTTTATATTAACTACAGAAAAAATGAAACGTCATAAAATATACATTTTGTAAGGACTAAATATTATGAATAGAGAGTTTAATGATTTTTTTAATAACTTACAATAATTAGTAGGTTAGATTTATTTAAAAATAAGTAATAATCAGTCAACCCAAATAACCATGTTTAGTTTTTGATTTAATTTAAAAGTTATTGCTTGTAGACGTTTTTAAATCAAAATTATTTCTAATTTTATTTTGTAAACATTTCCTAAACAAAATTTTGATTCGATAATTAATCGAGCTATGGTGTTTAATTAGCGATACCTTCAAATATATTCTTTAAAGAAAAAATTAAGTAAGCAACGTAAATTACCTATTTTCTAAAACGTGCTTAGTGTAATGATTCATTCTACAGTCCTTCTATAAGATAACCCCTGCTGAGACTACCTGCTGTTAGAATTGTAAATGATACCCTTAAGCCCGCTTCACAATGTGCAAACTTTTGTTTACAGAAATTGTGGTGTCCAAGTTTTAAATTTCATGAGTGTA
>JALBCR010003180.1:0-68695 GCA_030710515.1 Abscondita cerata
AGTGTACTTCGTTCAGTTACGTATTGCTAGAAGAAAATTAAAGAAAAACATTTGAAGAAAGTCCACACATATGTATTCAACAAAAATCATTTTCTTTTTGTTACTAGGAACCCCCATTATCAGGGGAACTTATATCTGAGAAGGCAAAAGTTTTATTATCAGCAACTAAACTTAAGTGGCAGTTTCAAAGCAAGCAGCAGTTGGTTGCAAGAATTTAAAGAGATATGGCATAAGGCAGTTGACTATTACAGGTGAAATTCTGTCAAGCAATGTTGATGCAGTGGAGCCATTTAAAAGAAAAGCTACTTTCAAAATCAGAGAAATGGGCCTTCAACACGATCAGATTTATAATGCCGACGAAAGCGGGCTATTTTGGCGAGTCTTGCCGATAAAACTCTAGCCATAGTAGTAGTGCCTCAGAAAGTAAATAAGATAGAATAACTTCATGCCGTGTGCTAATGCATCTGGGTCCATAAGTTACGATTGTTTGTTATTGGAAAATCAGCAAAACCAAGAGCTTTTGGAAATTCCTTTGTTCCTGTATCTTATAAAGGACAAAAAAGGTTGGGTAACAAAGGACTTATTTCGTGAATGATATCATAGTGAATTCGTGCCGGCAGTAAGAAAAAATTAAAAGGTGAATTTACCTCCAAAAGCTCTGTTATTATTAGACAATGCCCCAGGGCACCCAGTTGATCTCAAAAGCGATGACAATCAAATCTGTGTTATGTACCTACCACCCAACTGTACACCATTAATACAGCCCATGGATCAACATGTCATCCAAGCCGTAAAACTCTATTACAGAAAGGACTTGCTTAAAAAATTAGCATCTGAGACTGACATTCCTACAATGTTGAAGAGCATTAATCTTAAAAACGTAGTGTTTTTGTTACACAAGCATGGTACCAAGTGCATCCAGACCTAATCAAAAAGTCTTGGAAGCCATTGTTGTCTACCCAGGAGGTGGCTTCAGATGACGAGGATGAAGAAAACATTCCTTTGGCAACTTTAACAAGGAAAATTATGAAATCGAAAGAACTCAAAATGAATTAAATGAGGTAAAAGCTCTTGGTGAACAAATATTAGGCGCCGATATTTTAAATGAAGATGTAGAAGCGTGGATTACGGGGTGGCTCTGAGACTGACATTTTCCTAACAGACAACGATATTCTTGCTGAAACAAATGATGTACAGAACGATTCTTCTAGCGATGATGATGTTCAAATTGTGTAAAGTTAAACACCAAGATGCCGTAAGGTCCTTTAACAACTGCATCCAATGGGCATCAGAAAACAATATACCAGACAATCAAATTGAGTTACTTTTTCGAACTAAAGAATATTGCTGTAAAAAAGATGTCGAGTCAAAAAACAGAAAAATATTACTGATTTTTTAAGGTAGTTCCAACGTAACTAACATTTGTTTGTTTTAAACTTTTAATTACAGTACATACATATAGTACAGAATATATGTACAATACTGTTTACATTTTCTATTTAAAATTTTTAAATATCTTTGGCATACCTACCTATTTTATTTTTTATGAAAGATTACGTTTGTGGTAAATAATAAATGTTTTATAAATTATTCTGGATTTTATTTGTATCGTAACATTATGCTTTGGCTCATACTCAGTAATCCGGACAAATCCTTATCCGGACACCCCCTTTACAATCTATTGTCCGGATTATAGAGGTTGTACTGTAGTTACATAAGTCGATTCTTTGATAATTATAGCTAACATAAGCGTTAGCAAAAAATCTCGAATCGCCTGCTGTAAATTCGCAAAGGGTTGTACAATAGCAAACAAACACTGAGAATCACTCGACAGCTGTTTCGTCCTTTTAGGACTCTTCAGGAGTGAGAACCATCGTACGTGATCGCTAACACGAGTCGACACTAGATGTCGCAAAACCTACAGTTTGAATATGATGTACCCTCCAGTAGGGAATATAGTTGACAGCACGCATTTGTACAGTAGTGAACTTACACTCCGAGTTCTCTCACTCTGAAGAGTCCCAAAGGACAAAACAGCTGTCGAGTGATTCTCAGTGTTTGTTTGCTATTGTACAACCTCTTTGAATTTACAACAGGCGATTGAGAATTTTTGCTAACGCTTATGTTAACTATAATTATCGGAGGATCGACACGTAACTGCTTTACATACCTGTCGACAAAGTTGCTTAATGCGAACCATTACGTAAGTGATCGCTAACACGAGTCGACATTAGATGTCACAAAACCTACAGGTTAAAAAAACGCACCGACCAATTATACCTTAAGGGTAGTGTGGAAACGAGTTGAAAATTACTTGGGCCTAGATCAAAAATAATAAGGAAATATTAAAGTTGATAATGATAATTAAAAAATAGCCATATGTAGCGGCCAGTTTCAAAAAATTATATCTTATATTATATACGACCAAATCTATCAAATCGGACATCTGCAGACTTACAAGACATTATTCTTTAAAAAAAATATATTACAGAACTAATGATTCATAGCGATCTTTGTCTTAATCCGCAATGAAATTCTGATTTTGTTGAAAATTTCAAATCAACCCCTAACTTTCACGCACCGTAGAGCGGAAAGTATTGGTCGCAGATGCAAACGCAAAAACCCAAAATTGTGCACAATTTTGTTCTCTTCATATTTTATTAAAATTTTTTTTTGATAGCGCTTACCACAATAGCCCTATTTCCCAGCGTCGCAACGCAGAGATTTCATCCTGTCCTTCGAGAGGCAAGCCCACGAGATCGTAAACTCAGGTGTATTACCAAGGAACCTATGTCTACCATCACACCAAATTTCAATTCTTTCCAAGCTTTTGCGAATACAACGTCTTTTGTTTGAACACATTGCTTGAACTAGCAAACATACTTCAGAAAACAAATTTAGGACACTATAGTGCTTAAATGAGCCTCTGCCACATTAGTTAGAATTTAACAAATAATAGGTCAAACTTTAATGCATCGATATAATTGTATTTTTGTAACCCTGTCCAGAGGATACAACCTTACTTTCTTGAATTTCCACGAATAATTTTAATTGTGTTTGTATTTTATTTTTAATCGTTTATAAATTTATTTATTTACAGTAATTAAATCATGTTGTCTATTAAATATCTATTTAATTAACAAGAAAAAAATTTTTTATTACTAATTGAATATTATGTTTATTGTCTTAGTAGTTTAGTTAAACTACCTACCTGAACTATAATCTTTCAAAACATTGAAATTGTTTTTCTCAATTTTATGCATTTTCAAAACAAATATAACACAAACTTTACGCATCTCTAAAGCAATCACAGTTTTAATTAAAGAGAAATCAATTTTAACAACACACCGCAACAGAGAACGTTCTAAATTTATCCTGTATGGTTCTAACAATCCTAAACATTTAATTTAACAAGATCCTAGGTATACATAATTTCCTTCATCGCGTTTCGGACCTCAGTTGCAATACGCAAAATCGCTTCAATCTATTTGGCGGTTAGAACCACGAAAATGGCCGCAAGCAAATTGCTTTTCTAGAAAGCGCGTATCTTTCCTTTATTGTTGGATAATTTATAAAAGCTACTTTCTTTGTTATTAAACGCATTTATATAATTTCGTTGGTTTTTGTATCAGCGCGTTTTTGTCTCAAAAGGTTTTATTCAATCTTGTAGACATTCAATTATGCACATTCTATTTTTTCTAGATAACATTGGGCAAACTGCGGTTGCGGTTTACATTAGGATGGACAAAGAGAAAATAAATCGAAAGAACAAAAGCAATCATCTTTTAAAATAGCTATTTTACGTTCTTATTTTAGAAAATTTCATTCCAGGAACGTACCATAAAATTTAATAGTCTGTTTAAAATTTGATTGTAGTTATCATCGGGTCGATGATAAGTTAATGTTATAGCACTCACGACGTCATTATTATTTTATTATATATATTAGAATGATGAAACTAACTAGGTCATAATTTTATTATATAAAAAACAGAAAGTTTCATTTTGTCATTTAGAAACCTCCGTCTAGAACATTACCAAGACGCAAAACCGAGTAAGTAAATGTAAAACTTAAAAAATCTAAAAACAGGAAAATGCTATGGGAAACAGCAAAATAAACTTTATTCTTGAACCATGTAGCATCCACTAAGAATTCTAAATTTATAAATAACTTCCTTTGTTTACATCATTTCAACTATAGTAAGATTTATGAAACAAAATAGCTATTACGTGTTTTGATCATACAGTGTGCATATGAGTACACGAAAAATATAACCGCAGACCAAACACGTTTTTAATAGGTTTTAATGAAACAAATACTTTTAAATTCTTCTTTCGATACCATAAAATCTTTATCTAGAGTTTCAATGACTTATAGTTTTAGGTAACCTATCTTTTGAAAGAGCTTATATTCCATAATTCCTTAATTTTCTGTAAATTTTATGCAGGATTGACATTGTTTAATACTGATGAAAAATTCAAATTCTAAAAAATAAATTAAAATACCTATCGATACTAATGTAATTTATGAAAATTTTTCTTTTTATTTTTCAATACAAGTAGGAAGGCGGCAATGCCGATAAACCTACTACAATGGTTCACACAATATACAGGGTGACTCCTGGATCTAAATGTACATACATCACCACAAAATAGAGGCTGTCATGGTAGTTCTAAATAATCCACCTTTAGTGATTCCATCGTCGACGGTTATCTAGATACAGGATGATTTATAATATTTGGCACATATTTATTTTATCATATTTGGTGAAAATGTTTTGTTACTCAGTCGCTTAAAAATGCGACAGGTCCGTATTTAAAAAAAATTGTCGATTTCGATTTTTAAAATTCAAATTTTTGAAATTTTTTTATTATAAAGTACATAAAATATGATTCTAATGACATACTTTCTAAAGCTGCCGCACTAAACAATCAATCTTAAATAAATTACAAATTTTCTTCTTTAAAAATCAACAAAAAAAAACATCGTACACTTAAACAAATAATTTCTTTAGCACCCCATACAATTTGTTTATATTGGGTGGAGGTATTTTGTATTTCAGCCGCTTTAAAATGCTATACCTAAAATGTTGTTATACAGGTCCGTACTTCAAAATAATTGTGTGAAAATATTTTGTGTCAATCGTCAAAAGTGTATTATTATTTGATTTAAGTAACATGTTTCCAAAGTTGCCGCACTCATCACTCCAACCATAGTAAATAGTTGTTCTTTCAAAATAAGTAATTTTAATTACAACAATTGTACAAACCAAACCATAGATAGGTATTATTGCTTTCTACAATAAAATTTCACAAACAAAATACCTAGGTGGCCATGGAAAATAATGCGTGTACATAGAGTTGTGACAATTGACAATTTACGTTGGCAAATAATAAACGTCAGTGTCGAATTTTTGCTAGTCCTATTTGTTTGATTAATAAATACCTTTACAACGTATAAACAATTATTTTACGTTTAAAATGCCGTATCAATTTTCTAATCAAGAATACGTCGACATAATTTTTGTTTATGGGTTTTGCGACGGCAATGGAAGAGCCTCAGCTAGAGAATATGAAAGAAGGTTTCCAGGTAGACGATCTCCAAATCTCCAAACGTTCTCAAAAGTATTTTCATTTGTTGGTAAACACTGACATTTTCAACTTAAAATAATATTGATCAGCCTATAAGACATCCTGTTCAAGAGGAAAATACTTCCTACTTTTTTTTAAGTACGGATTGATTGTTTAGTGCGGCAGCTTTAGAAAGTATGTCATTAGAATTATATTTTTATGTACTTTCTAAATAAAAAATACTTTTTTAAAAAATTGATATACAGGGTGTTGAATTTTAAAAATCGAAATCAACAATTTTTTTGAAATACGGACCTGTGAAACAACAGTTTTGCATATGGCATTTAAAGCGACTGAGATACAAAACATTTTCACCAAATATGAACATTCTATACGAGGTACTGATGAAAATATAATGTGCCAAATATTATAAATCATCCTGTATCTGGATAACCGTCGAAGGTGGAATCACTAAAGTGGGTTATTTAGAACCACTAGGATGACCTCAATCTTGTGGTGACGTATGTACATTTAGATCCAGGTCACTCTGTTTGACTGCACAGAATTACCAAACTAAGTATATATGCTTTATATAAAATTAAGAAACTTAAGAAAATAAATGAATAAAGCAAAATTAGAAACGAAAAAATACCTTGACTACATAATTGCACTGTAATTTATAGCATAATTTACAATAATAAAAAAAATAAAAATATATACTGCTATGAAATTAAAATAGATGTTTAACTAGAGCATTCTTAAATATGTTTGATTTTTACTACATACTATTGTTGAGGGTAAAGAATTCCACAATAAATGAACTCGGTTTGACAAAAACTTTTTCCTAGGTAATTTATTTGGTTTTTCTAAACTTAACTTATAGGGATGACCACGAAGATGCACAGTTTCACTAAGTCTAAAAAATGTCTAGAGGTGTGCTGTAAGCGCACTTAATCTTTCTTCATAAGGAAGGCACTTAATTGTTTTAGGAATTTTTGTTATTTTCTAGGAGCTCGATATGGATAATATGGTGACCACACAAGACACGCATATTCTAACAATGGTCGAATATAATATTTATAAATAATTAACAGTACTTGTGGCCTTACATCTTTAAATGCACATCTTATACTAAGTAACCAACAGAGTTTGCTTTTTTCACTATTTAGTTAATATGGTATTCCCATTTTAAGTTATTTGTTATTGTTACACCCAGATCTTGCTGGTTTCGATAGATGTTAATTTAATTCCATTTAATGTATAATTGACTTTTGGGATTATTGCGCCCAATATGTAGCACTCCACACTTATTAAATTTAAAGTTAACAACCACGGTGATGGCCATTGTTCTAAAGTTTGTAAGTTAGCGTGTAATACATGTGCATTAGTGAGTGGAAAGTTAAAAAGTTTGGTATCGTCAGCAAAGAATGAAGCAGGAGAATGGAGACATCTTGTTAAATCACTTGTATAGAATAGAATTCAAATAATAAGGGTCCTAAGACTGAACCTAGGGAACACCACTAACTTTTAAAAATTCTGACAAAAGTGATCCATCGACTCTAGTTCTAAAATGCCTATTTTGTATAAAGCTGCAAATTCATTTCAGCAATTTGCCTCTCACTCCATAGTGTTTTAATTTCAATCCATCCTTACAAAATTTGTATTAAACACATAACCATATTTAAACAATGTATAATGCATAACCATCATTTATTTTAATAAATAAACGTGAGACAAGTCGTAATACGACGAAATGCAGCGCGTAGCGCGAGCGCTATTCAGCGTATTTCAAAATCCCGCGCAGAAATTACTTTATCTTTGATAAAGTTCTCTTACGAACCGTCAGAAAAAAATAACCGATAGTCGTGAAGAGCAATAACTTTTTTCCCGTTAAACGCACAGTTTCTTGTCATATAATATTGTTGAAAATATAACTCAAAACATGTAAAGAGACTAAGTTTATGACTGTGGGATAATTAGAACGCGAGATATAAAAATTCCAACAAAAACACTAAATCTAAGAAGGCGGACAAAGGGTTGGTTTTAGAGGTGCGCAAACTTAGGGTCGAACTCACCGAAAAAACACTATCAAATAGAGGGTAAGAGAAAAATGTATACAAAAATAGTGGGTCACCTCTATAAAAAATTCCTAAATGCACGGGACTATACATCATTGAGGCTATTTTGGAAGTGAAAATAAAAGGCGTAACTGATGAAATTTTTATATTGTAATTATTTTTCACTTATCAGGTGATTTTAATAAATTTAATAAATTCTAATACTGAAATTTTGAACCGATACCACCAATATACGAGTATATAGAAACATATCCATATTTGTGATTACTTTTAAACTTTTCTAATTTCTTTATTGCGGACCTCTTGAGCTTCCTCCGACATTTGTCCTATGGGAATAATTTATAATGTCCTTAAAGTCCTTGACTTTGTTGCATAGTTTCAAATTTGTTGACATTTACTTCAAAACCACTTGATGATACTCAAAGTAATATATCGAATCTTTTCAAAAGTTCTAAATTTAAACGATTTTTCACATTGTCAAAAATTTCCTTGCAGTGTTCCCGTCATTGCTCTTTCTGGCATCATATTTGTGTTTGTCCACGATTAACCCTACTTCCTTTTTGAATGTCTCTTTTTCTTTCTCTATCTTCTGCTCCACTTATTTGCTACTTTTGAATTTCAATCTATGTATACATGAAGGAACGCTTCGAAAGACCAAATCCAGGCGTATAAACTAGAAATATTAAATGTGTAGGTAGTTTCACTTGGCAATTTTGTAGACACGTCAGAAATCATATCTTTCGGTGTTGTACCGCAAATATAGTTGTAACCATTCATATTTTCATAATGTTACAATTAAAAATAAGGTTTGTTGCCTACATCAGATAATTTTACAATAGTCGGTTTCCCGCGAAAAGTTAAAATAAGAGAAAGTCTTTGGGACCGCCAAATGAGATAAGCAATTGATAACATTTAATCAATTTTTGGGTTTACGTTATTTAAAAGATATTGTAAAATCAATCAGAATTGTTAGGAGGTGAGATTTGTGTTTATTCCTTTAGTATCACAGACTTTAAAATTCTCTTCAATAATATAAAAATATTTTATGTACTTCGGGGACTAAAGTATCAACTTAAGTCCTTCCTTTCGAAGATCAAAGTACCATTTTAAATCTTAAGGAATTAAAATAATTTAAAAATCCCAGGGAATTTAAAGCAAAATAAACATGCTATTTTCATAGCAACATTCAGAGTAAATCACTGGATCTGCATATCGTCGTCCCGACTGCAAAACCTCGTATCTGCACTTTAAAAAATTTACAGGGGGCATAAAATGTGATATTCTTAATAATCACAAATCAAATATTTATAATATTTATTTAAATAAAACAAAATATACTTTCTTTGGCCTCTTTAGTTGGTTTTTATCAAAATATAACATTTAAAACCAATTTTGCCAAAATAATTACACGTACAGATTTTGACCACGAATTGTCAAACTTATACGACATACGTGTTTTGGCATAAATGAACTTATGATTAATAAAATAAATAACAAAAACATAACAAGTAATTTCTGAACGATAAACATATTTTCCGAAAACTAAATGGCAAAAATATATCCAATAAAATAAACAGTACCTAGTGTGGAAAATTATCATAAAAATCCCAATACTGCTCCTTTAATACAGCTTTTACTGACTGAAGATGGTTATATTTTTCGATTTTAATTTTTGGACTACTTCTATAAAGTTGATCAATTATATAATTGCCAACCTTTGGTCTTTTACGAAAGTCTGTCCAGTCATCATCGTAATTTATTTTATATTTTATTTCTCCAGAGGAAAGATACATTAGACCATGAAGTTCCAAAACTTTTGGATCTCCCGCTCTTGAACCAGGTCTTATGGTCGAATAATAGCCAATCTTAGAAAAATCTTTAAAGTCATTATACTGCATGTATTTTACGTTGTATGGATTTTTATGACGAGCTTCGCGGCAAACATTTATATAATCTGTAGGCAAATAAATGTCTCTATTTTTAATTTTCTCTCGATTGTACTATGTACTAAGTCTACTTCCATCTGACTATGACCCTTTTTAAAAATTTTTGGAATATTGTTATTTGGTTGTCGATTGAAAATTTAAGAAGAACGTTCGATAAAATACAATTCTTGTTTTGATACCCGCATCCGTCACTGTAAATAATTATTTCTTTTGTACCAGCAAAGTGCAAAATATAATTCTGGAGATAATCAGTCAACATTGTGGAAAGTTACTGGCCTCAAGTCCTCCATTGCTTTCATCTCATAAAGAGCATGTTACTTCTCCATTATTTAAGTTATAAACCGTATAATTGTAAACACATAGTTTGGTTTTGTAATAAATTGCACTCGCTTTAAGCACCGGGGCCAGTTTTACTGCCTGAACCTCAACTGTCAACACTAGTAATTTCCCATTGCTTTCTTTACCAGATTTGTTGTCTTCTTCTTTGGATAGACGTGCCATTTCTTTTCTTTGCAGATGAGAGCTATAGAACTCATCAGCTACGTTACCAACTTTATGATCGATGCACGTCGCACTGGTCTTTCCTTGGGCGAAATAACTTTATAATCTATATGTCAATTTTCGTTGACACATTACGTGGGAAGTTCATATAGTTTGTGTTTGTGCCAATTGCAATGGTTCTCACTGTACCTAATATCAAACCTAATAGATTTGAAGCTTGTTTGTTTAAGTACTAGTACTTTATTTGTTTAAGTACTAGTGGCGGTGGAATACTAAACGCTTTTTGTGTCATTGTAGTTATGTCAAGCGACTTCAATTTAAGTTTTACATGAGGTTACTTTTACATAACTTCTTTAAAAATAAAAAGTGGTCAAAAAAGGTGAACAAAAATGGACTGAAAAACATTGTGCAAAACCCAGTATTTGCAATCTGTAAACAAAATTTCGTTCAAAAACTCGTATCTGATACCACAAATTAAAATGACAATAAAACGGTTTATAAGGCATAGAAACTTAATTCTTTATTATTTTAGGAATATTAATATCTTAGAATTTCCTATAATTATAATTATAAGTTTTATACTCACCAATATATTGTTTAATAACACAAAACACACCTGTCGTTTACAAGTTATAATAGAAGCTGAACCAAATACGAGGTTATGTTCCCTGTATTGATATACGTGGTTAAGAACGGAGAATTTTTGACGTAATAGGAAAATCTGAGGACTACGTGATTTTGCACACATGTTCGTAACGCATTTGAGATCTAAAAACATAAAGAATCTCATTTTTTGAAAAAAATGCATATACGAGGTTTTGCAGTCCGGACGACGATATGTTAACTAAAATTCACTTTTGTGTCAATTTTCTTTTTCAAAGTTAATTATACCTAGCAAGAACTGCAGTGTATTAAACAATGTATGAAACACAGGACTAAAGTGCGTTAACTCCTCGAGCGATAATTCGCCCTCGCTTCGCTCAGGAGAATTAACTTTACCCTCAAGATTAACAAAACACTTTAGTCTCTTGAACATATGGTTCAAATTGACGCCAAATTGTCTATCACTTTCGTATGGTGGTGCTGTTGCACATGTCCTATATAATACACTGGATGGCATTTTTGCATCATCCGATCATTGATGGAGCACATGTCTGGGGTCGAGATTATCATCATCATCATTAGAAGACAGTTACTACAAAAGCGTTGTTTCACGGAGAGAACTCCACGAGTAAGAGAAACTGATCGTACTAATAAACATGACGACCCAGCGACGTCGATTCTGGTTAAAAAATCAGGGTTCTGCGCCCCCGCGTCTATCCACATAAAGAGAAGCCACATAGCATAGTCAATTTTGCTCTGTTCTTATGGATTAAATATAACTAGCCTGTGAAGGTGTTAATTACGATGTTGACCAGTTTAAGTTAACTTAAACCGCATAAAAACAAAGTGTTTTCTGAAACATTTAGGTTAACTCACAATTGATATTGTCGCATAGCTATTCGCTGCTGCTATCAAGGTATTAATATACTGCCTGGTAGCAGCAGAAGTGACTTTGCTAAAGTCTATGTAACAGTAAGAATAATATTTACTTATTCGCAAAAAAAATTTTCACTAGCCATTTTATGATTGAATTGAATATGTTATATTTATTTACTTCCCGTACTAAATTGTTTTCACTTTCCCATAACTTTTAGTTTTTTAAATTTTTACTGGTTTAACGAAACCATTTGGCGCCCAGGGATCTACAGACGATTGTGAAACAATCCTGTGCCTCTGACTGAACGGAAGCTAGTCGACTTTTTTTTTATATAAAAAGTTCTCTTAGCAACATGCTGCTTTTTCTATTTTTGAAGAGACCAGAAGGGTGCATAGCATCACTGAGATCTTTTGTTGCAGTCAGGGCATTGCATTTGAGTATTTTTTCGGATTCGTTTCATAGTAAATTCTAAGGAACTGATTGATATCAAATATTCATTAGAGTTTTTTCTTCTTCAAATGCTTGATTATACAAGCTGTGACAGGAAGATCCATCGCAACCCCACTTGATGTATAGGATCAATTTTTCATCAGTTACACTATCCATGAAGTGTTATAAACACAAACACTGTTTTTGTATGGTGTAATCAATTAGCGACTCTAGCTCAAACTTGACCGAAATTTCTAATACCGTTATTTTGTTTACCGGAGGATAACAAAGTTTTTAGCTTTCGCCAAATAATATGACGGGTATATCTCGTATCCCCTTTCAACAGCATCTGTCTGCATAGTTTCATACGGGTGCACAGAAAAGTTGCTAAATACACACAATGCCAGTGCTTTATCAGAAGAGTAAGTTTGCTGGATTTTTTGGAGCCAACAGGAAACGTACTGCTTTCTTATATTTTGTTGATCTTTTTGGAGATACGATTACTACCTCTTGTATAATATTAGCCGCATCTCTTTTTCCAGATTCTCGGGCACTAACTCCTGTTGCCAAAGTCTGCTCTTCTGTGCCGTAATAGCTTAAAAGATGTTGCATTTTTCTTCGTTTACGTTGATCACTCGAGTTAGAAAATTCCTTTGGGGGTCGACCTGAAGATCGACGTCTCTTAGGATTTAGATTAGTCGTTTTTAAAGCTTTTAAATAATCTGGCAATTTGATGGATTCTTTTAACCAGTTTTCGTAGCAAGTTTCCGTTGTTTTTTGCTACCCACCTTTTTCAAAATTGTTTACTGAAATTTTCATAAAAATCTTTACTTGTCCACTTGACACAGTATCAACACTATTTACACTAAACTTAGTCAATAAAAATCGATTAGAGCGATTAGCCTTTAGAGTTGTATGCTACCAGTCAAATAATTCTCTCCTTGTAACAGTGTCAAAGTGTGTATCATGCACTACCGATTCCACTAGGAGTGATTTTGTAGCGACATGGAATTTATTCAACTTTGAAGTGCCTAAATAAACGTGTTAAAAAAATTTTTTACACACTTTTATTAACATTAAAACGCCGAAGCCATTGTATTGAAAACCTGTTTTTAATATTTACGTAAAAGCAGTAACACAAAATTTGGATAACAATTTTCAAACGCACTTGGCAAGCGCCTAGAAAGAAATAATTTTTTCTCAGTTTTTCTGAATGCAAACTTCGTAATATAACATCTGAATCATAGTTCCCCGAAGTCTCCCTCAACTGAATATTAACAAAAATAATGTGAATTAATTACATAAAATTGAAATTTCGTCAAGCTAATTTCGTAGATTTGCATGAGCAATTTTATGATATTTTCTGTTCATAAGTAGCATAATCTACTAACTATAATTCGGCGAGAACAATAGACGTTTAATTATATAAGGTAATAGCTGTTATAAATTTTACTTAAATTAGATGCTGAGACGCAATTAAAAATATTAGTTAAAGTTTTAGAAAAATTGTCAAGTTAAATATTTTATAACAATGAGAAGAAAATTTGCCTATTAAATTTCTTAACATTAGAGTTACTTTCTTTTTATGCACCATGTAATTCAAATGGAAGTAGACTACTTTGTACATGGTGTAGTTATTAAAAACTTGTGCAACGAAGTTTTAACGGTCGCTTACATGCATAATAGTATTTTAAGAGTAAACTTTTATGTGAATATTTTTTTATTGTTTTTACTTACCTGTTTACAACTTGCGCGCTTTAAAATTGTACCCTTCAAAAAGGTTTTATTAATTCAGTGTTTCAGTTGCACGCCATGTTCTCAATTTACACACATGGCCATTATATCCACCTTGCAAATTAGATGCGGTCGTCAAAAAGTACTATTATGATAGAAACTACTATAACATAAAATGCTCCTTCAACAAGAATTTTTTTAATCTTACAACAAACTTAACTAAAATAACAAAACAACCAAATAATATATTTTTTCAATTGAGAGTAATAAAAAATTATTTTTTCTTCAAGCGTGCTAAAATATGAATTTTACTATACCGCATTGAATATATAGAACGACTACATTATTTTACGGCGTACAATAATATTATTATTTTACGCTCAATTAGTAACTTAGTTTGCCGGTAGAGGTATTAGCACTTTTAAGCAGAAACGCCATTTAAAATTTAAACTTTTAAAAATGTCGCAAATTGAAGGAACTCCACCTAAAATAAAACAAATCGCCGATGCCTTAGTTGAAAATTTGATCCCCAACAAATCGCGCAAAATATATGATTTTGCTTACAATAAATTTTTGAAATGGGCGCAAGAAAATAATATAATCAATTACACAGAAAATGTTATGTTAGCGTATTTTTCCCATTTGGCGGAAACTATGAAAAGTTCGTCATTATGGGCACAATATTCCATGCTAAAGTGCCAATTAAATATTAAACATGACATAAACTTAAAAATTACGCAAAATTAATTTCCTTCTTGAAGCGCCAAGCTGATGGGTATCAACCAAAAAAGCAAAAGTTTTTCAAAAGAACATTTTAATAACTTTTTACAAAATGCGCCAAACAATGAATATTTGGCCATGAAGGTAATTTCAAATATAACTTTTTCAATCGCTAAAGTAGATACTATTTTCTTAGATCGTATTAATATTCGGAGTTAGTGGGGCATGTCGTTGCGACGAACTAGTCAATTTAAGAATACAGGATATCGAAGACCTGGAACGTATAATACTAGTAAAAATTCCTAATACTAAAACGAATAAGTCACGGACATTTACCATAGTTGGAGATTTTTATTTAAATTTATGTAGACAATATATGACACTTCGACCTAATGACATCAACATAACAAGATTCTTTTAAAATACCAAAATGGTAGATGCCACCGTGTCGTTATGGGGATACATAAAATTTCAGGTATACCAAAACAAGTGGCAACTTTTTAAAACTACCTAATCCAGAGGAATACACTGGTCATACACTGCGACGAACCTCAGCTACATTGTTAGTTGACAATGGTGGAGACATTACCACTCTAAAAAGACACGGTGGATGGAAATCTAACAATGTAGCTGAGGGATACATCGAAGACTCCCTTTCAAACAAACGTGAAATTGCCAATAGAATATTAGGGTGCGATGAAGGTAACACATCTACCGTAACATCAGGTGATCTTAACAGGCCTAGTACTTCCACCGCAACATCGAGCATATCCCAGTCAAGTGAATATGAAATCCATCACGACTATAATGACGTCAATGTCAGTTCTAAAACAGCAAGTAGTGGATTAAATATTATTAACTCGACATTACAAAATTGTACCTTTAATATTACTATAAATAAGAAATAGGTATTTTTTCCACTATATAGTTACTACAAAAGAATGTTTGTTTTAAGTTTTCATCTGAAATAAGAGTTAATTATTATTATTGTTGTATTGTTAAATAATTATAGCTTTCTTTCTTACTCTACAAATTAATACAAAATTTTCCTTTTACAAACCGTGTTAATACACACAACAAAAATAATGTTGTTTGACAGTCATGTTTGACAGTTGTAAAGTTGAGTTAACGCTGTTGCCTATTCATTCTAAAACCACCTCAATTACTTCAAGAATTTGGTTTTTTACGCTTGAAGAAAAATAGTATATGCTACACGGAGTCGAACGCCCTTTTTTGTGTTTCGCAAAGTATTTTGCGGCCTCAGCTGCGCTTCGGCCGCAATACCTTCGCTCAACACAAAAGAATGCGTTCTACTCCTAGTAGCATAATATACTATTATCTAATTTAATTTATTAAATGACATTTTTACATCAAAAATAATTTAATAAAAAAAATACAATAAAAAAATTTTTAAAAAATAAAAAAAAAAAAAAAAAATAAAAAAAATTTATTAAAAAAAATATATAAAAATTTATTGTTAAAAAATTTAACTATAAAAACAAAAAAACACTACACAACCAACCACTTTTTTTACCCATTAAATTAATTAAAATTAATTTTAAAAAAAAAAAATTATTAAAACCCAATTAGCCAGAGCCTGTAGGCTTTTGGGGTGAAAATTACAAAACAAGTAAGTATTTAATCGGTAGATAACAATTTACAATTAGTGAACACTTTAACAACTATGGGCTTGGGTATTGATGGTAATCCCAGGGACATTTTGGGTGATAACGCTTTGATTAAGGTTAGTATTCTCAGTCTTGTTAATGTTCATGTTGCTCGGAGTTGCAGTGGGTACAAACTCTGACTGGGCGTTAACAAGAGTCGATGTGGATGTGGATGGTCTCAGCATATCGGCCACTTCGAATTTTCTTTTCAAGGACGATTCAATGTAACCCTCTGCTATCGCTGAAGACTTCCAAGCCGCGTGTTTTTTAATTAATGGTGATCAAGTCTCTACTATTATTGGCCAAGCTTGATGCACTAGACCTACGGAAGCAGTGACCAGTGTATTCTTCTGCATTAGCAAGGTCCAGAAAATCAGCAATTATACGTGGCACTTGACTAATCTTATTGATTCCTACTGGACTAAGCAGTGCACCGGCCATTTCTGTATGTCAGAAAAAATCGCTTTGTAGCTATATTACGGGGTCAGAGGTTAGAATATTTTTTAATAAAGAGAAGCCAGTGTGCATCGGTTATCACAAATAATCTTACCACATTCGTTTTAGTTTTAGGAACTCTGACGGTAATGGTGTCTTCTTTATAGTCAACATCGTCAGTGGACATATTAGTGAACTCATCACGTCGGCACGCTCCAGCATATCCCATTATAAGTATTACCTAAAAAATGAAAACATAAGTAGGTACGTTTAAATTAAACTTGATTTGCAAAACAAACGTACTTTCATTGCAAATATTGCAGGTCGGTGGTGTGTGTTAGAAACTGATTTATTTCTGCAACGTCTAATATCTTAAATTTTTGGGCTGATAGCCTTGAGACTGGAAATGTCGAAATGTCACAATTCCGATAAACATTCAAGCATGCTCTGAGCATACTATATAAGGTCCAAAGTGTTGAAGACTTTTGTATTGCTCATTTCTTGAAAATAAGCAAGAAGAACATTTTCTGTCACATTTAAGGCACCTTTTTCTGACACCACTCTGTGAAGATACGGTACGCTTTGTCATATGCCGGCGGGGATTTTGCTGGCAGCAAATTTGCAGTGACCTCTTGAGCGGCTTCGCGAATATCTGGCGGTGTACAGCTAAATTCATTTTCAGTTTCCGTTTCAAAAACTTAAACTCAAATGACAGATTTGATATTTTTCACTGTTACTAACATCAGTGTTACCTAACCAATAAAAAGTCCCTAGTCTAATATACGGAAATGTAGCAACCAAAATATCAATAATTATTAATAAAGCAAAGTAGATAAAATAGTATATTGCACTCCTTTAATAAGACGTATTATAAACACGTGTAATAATACAGCGTTTTATTAAACTTGTATAATAATATACTATTTTCGACTTTGCAACGTTAATAGGCTATAACGACACCAATATCAGTATCGTTATAAAATCACTGAAAGTCTGTAACGATACTGTTTCGTACTTCAAGTTGGTATTTGAATAATTAATTCAAATTTAATGGAGGCCAGATTTATCGTGGTACCAACTTTGTAAAAAATTAGTAACTGTCAAAGTTTAAAGATGGAGTTATTTTTTTAAATTTTTTGTTAGATTTAAAATGCTAAAGTCAAAAATTTGTATTACACACGTTACATAAAGTTATTATTGTACTCGAACAATAACCTTTCTTATGCAACTAAAATATTACATACTTTAAAAACAAAGTCGTATGTTTTATTTTGTGGACACTATGCAACGTTTTAAACCCAAAATTTTATTTTTACTTAACAAAATTTTGTCTGGGGTCGCGTTGCCGGCGTAAGTCCCGTATGTAAACACAAGTTCAAGAAAATCACTACTCGATTTCTATTAAATTTAAGCATATAGGTGTTATTGTAATACCGTGCAATAATGTGAGCAAAATCTACCAAAACAAAAGGGTCATTGTTTGCAATTTTATTATTCATAACTTTTGTTTAAACTAATTTTAATCCGATATTAGTATCGCGACCATGTGGACTACTGCGCGAAACGCTTGTTTTTATTTCATAAAGTATGAAACATACTGCGTTTGTTTTGTCTAACAATGCAATACCAATTAACAGCATCGTTATCTATGTTAATGACCAGTTATTTAAAAATAATTGACTATTTTAACAAAATCTGTTCAACAATTTACAATATTTCAAAAAATTATTATTAAAAACAAAATGGCATTCACTGGAAATAATTTTATTGTTTAAAGGAACAGGGGATCGAGTTTTAATTTACCGGATTTAGAAACAATATAAGTACAGGTACTAATTTCCCATATTCATTTTGGTGGAGTCTAAATTGGAAATGTTTGCATGTGTTTGTGAGGACAGTAAGTACATTTTGATTTTGAGCTACCGTAAGTTGTTGAATGAGTTTTCTATGACAAATCGGATGGCTTTAATTCCAAGCAGAAATCAAATTAAAAGGTTACTTTACATCAAACTATTCCACGGTTTAAACACGGATAACTCACGAAACATCCAATCAGAGGTAAAATGCATTACAAATCCATCATAGAAGACAATGACTTTGAACGGGTTGATTACTTAACTAGTAATAATCATTGTTTGTAATAACTTTTAGTACCTACCTTAAAATGGATTGCAGATTTCCGTGGGTTCCATTAATAGTATAGTCACTTCGGGGTTGTTCTTGACGTCGGATTTGGTTTTTAACGTTTCAAGAGACTCTCTTCTTCAAAAAATTCTAAAGTTGAAGGATAAGTTTAACAACCGGTGTTTATAGAGTTCCGATCACTGAACCGTCACGTTGCGGTGGAAAGTTTTCACGGCTCCATCTACAGTTACTACTCCCCGATTTTCACAGGACAATTCTTTTTGTGAATTTTGGTAGTTCATATTCCGATGTCTCTATTGAATTTAAGGGTGATTTTTTTCACTTAGGGTAATGCCAGTCTTTAAAGTTAAAGGGTTTTCGGTCGTAATATGTTGGATAGGTTCTAGTTAATTACGAGGACATCAAAAAACTCTTTTATGTTAGGGGGTTTTGTCCATTCGGGAATAAGTCCAGTGTGCGTCGATTTTGTATTAACTTTGTCGATCCCACTATGGGTAAAAGTTTTCTTGGTTTGGTTTGGGTAGTTTATTTGGGAGAAAATGACACCTATGGTAAATTATGATGCGTCAGTCGTTAGTTCGGTTTGAAAAAGAGGGTATTGACTTAATGGTTTGTTGGTCAAGTATAGTTTTTGTGTGTTCGAAAATTCTACAATTTTTTCATCATCAGTAACATTCTGATCTTTTTTTAAACTGTTATTGGTTTGACGACTTTTGCAAAATCTGCTATGAATTTACGGTGATAACTTAATAAACCACGTTATGACTTCATTTCTAGTTTTCAATTTAGAATAACAGAATATTTTATTGGTACGATTTTCAAAAGATCGGACTTAATTCCGTCATGTGTTCGTAAAAGATGGTCTAAAAATTATTATATCGTCTAGATAAACCTAGTGAAATAGTGAACACATGGATTCAAAGCTTTACGTATTAAATATAAAAAAATACAGTAAGCCATTTCAAAAGAAAAAAAACGGATTTTTAATTATTCTAGAAATTTTGTAGTATTGTCTGTCTAAGGCTGTAAGTCTTGATAGTCTTACCATATGGTACAAAAAAGGTCAGCAATCACAACTTATTGAGTTGTTTGTTTCAACTTACCTCTACAAAAAAAGGGACGACATTAAATAATAATTAAACCTTTTAGAGGAAAACTTACCTGAATTGAGAAGTACATTTTTCATTGCCAAGCATGATTCGTTAGTATTTGGCAAACCTACTCCATCTTTCTCTAAATCTTTCTGTTGTCAGCTGTTTTCATCTCGGCAAACCTTTCTTTATTTGTCGTCAGGCTATCTCCTCATTCTTCTTCTCTTTCTTTTTTGTTTAACATACACCTCTTTCTCTTTCTTGCGATTGTTAAAAATATAAAGGAAATGGCGGGATTCAAAAACAAGCGCGCAAAATGAGTTCAACTTTTCAATTACTTATAAACCGCGTTTCAGTTATATGGATGCTCTTGGAGTGGGGAAGTGTGTTAACTGACTAATGAGAACTGAGAGATACTTTTTCTCAAATACAAACATAATCATGACATAAGACGGCAAAGTAATTCTTTTATTTTGCTCTAAATTGATTCTCTTTATTTCCGTTTAACTTTTCAATATTCTCCACACAATACCTAAGTATAAATATGGCCCTAACTGTTCTATTTCATTTCCTACAACCATCGTCTTGGTTTTCGTTTTATTTACATTCATTCTGTATTTACTCTTTTGATAGTCACTGTCATACCACCTACTAAATTTATTGTGCTTACTCTATGTTTACATAATAGCTTTCTTCTTCTTCATATAGATTCTGTCTCCTGTGTTTTTGCGTTCTTAAATCCAAATTGCTCTACTCCTGTGTTTTTTTTAATTTTTGAAATCAACTTTCTATTTAATACTTATTTTGGGATTTTAGGTGCAGGTTTACGAAATCCACTAGCTACGCTCTGCTCAGTAAGATCCGATTACACAACTACACTTAAATTCTTTTTCAGTTATATTTTAAGTAACTCATCCACGTCGTCAGTTTTCCTTTTTATTTCTTTTGAATTTCCGTTCATCCTTCAATGTGAATTTCCAAAAGCTTTATTATAAAGATCTTCAATATGCTCTTACTATGTTGTTATTTTTGTATATATACCATATCCGGTTTTTTCTATCACTTGCATTACTCTTCAAACCGTTTTTGTTTTACGTTCTCAGTTTTCTCTCTTAGTTATTTATGTAACATTCTGTATCTCTTTGTTCATCATTATCATTCTACGTTCCTCCATTTTCGATATCATATCATCAAAGCAGGTATCCCGATGTGCCTCAAACAAAAGGTGTTTGACCAGTGTGTGCTTCCAGCACTCACCTATGGAACTGAAACCCTGACCTTAACAAAGAAGACGGTAAATAAAATAAGAGTACTACAACGGGCTGTGGAAAGATATATGTTGGGAATATCGCTAAGAGATTAAATCACAAATGTACGTAGAAGAACCAAAATATCTCATGCAGTAAAAAAAATCGTAAATCTGAAATGGAATTCTGCTGGACATGTATTAAAGAATTGGGGTCAGTGGCATTAGTTTTGCGGTTACCGCTATCGATTTTTTAAATGTTAGGTAAGTTTGGGTAAAATGTTGTTAGGTTGGACTTTATCTGGAGACATTTAAAGAGTACAACCTGTAACGAGGAAGCCAACGTAGTGCTTTGGGAAACATTAGTGTTGTTGATGAATTGGACATCAGTCAGTTGGTGAAAGTGCTTTGGAGGAACTCACTGTGTATTGTTTGGTTCTGAACTTTTGTTTTATCCATGGAAAACTAAGAAACATCTTTTTTCACAATAGTTTCACAATAATTAATTAGTGGAAGAAATTTCGAGATAACATTTCTTAGATGAATGAAGGACTTTGGAATTATATAGAACCGGAGAATGCTGTATTCATCACCCTCTGAAACGTTAAAGGAGCATTTTTAAGACCAAAAGGCATGCGTCGAAATTGATACTTTCTTCAATACTCAAGAGGGGTAATTGTTGTTGTAATAATTCTTAAAACTATTTTTGGTTATCATAACTAAGGTTACTTTCCGAATTGAAAAGGGCAATGTACTCTAAAATCGATTAGTGATTCTTAATTGTGTTGTCTGAGTTGGAATACATCAATTTTAAGTCTAATTCGGAGGTATGTGACGTTCGCACCTCCAAATGTGATTTTTTTCAAAAAAATACCATATTCGTTTTTCCATTTTTGTCCATGTTTGATCGAAAAATGTTTTACTGTAGTATTATATGTGTAAATTGTTCAGATGTAGGTCGGGTCTTTGCTTTACAGCGTCGTGCAATTAGAATATTGGGAAATATTAGCTACAGAGAAGACTGTAAATACTTATTTATAAAACTTAAACTTTTAACTTTACCGTATATCTTTATACTTAACTGCATTTTGTACGTTAAATGCAATTCTGATATGTGTAGTTTGATGTCTGATACACATAGTTACAACACTCGGAATAATTTTTAGATTAAGTTTCTTTAGATTAAGTAAAACCCATAAAAGTTTTGTTAATATATCATTTAAATTATTTAATTATTTAACAATTGAAACAAGAAATTTATTTTTCAATAGTATGAAAAACAAGTTAAAGTTATTCTTACTTAGTAATGCATTTTATTCTTTAGATGATTATTATTATTTTATTATTTTTGACTTATTCTTATAATGAAAATAAAGGGTGGGGAATCAAATTCGAGAGATGGACAAACGATATAGCGTGAACATAGTTTATTTTTGATTTGCAGGGCAAACGATGAATAAACTATTTGGCGTAAAATGTTGAATTTTTTACCAAAAAATGTTTTATTCCACATACAAAATTTTTGGAGGGTAGGAAAACCAAAAATTTTTCTAGGGCAAACGTGTGCAAACGATATAAAGTGCAAAAGGTAAGTTTTATAATTTTGGTTTTAAACAAAAAACGTTTTTTCGCGTAAAGAATAGACAAATGTTTTTCAAAAAAATTCATATGTGGAGGGGCTAATTTCACAGATCACTAATTCGGGGCTTTGGTCACCAAAGTTTTCTATAAGTAAAGCTTTAAGAAACTTCTCACGAATTGAAAATTTATTTGGTAACAACTAACAACTTCTAAAAATAAACAACAAAAGTTTATTTAAATAAGCTTGTGGTTGTTGTATTTATCAAAATTGATTTAAACATTTTGTCAACCGCTCTTACATATTCAGATAATTCAAATGGATATCCTCCGAATATAGGGATAGGGAAGTAAAGACGTGTGAAATTTGACAAAGTAACAAGTAATCGCCATTTTCATTTGAATTTTCTAAAGAATTGATATTTTCTAACTCGAGATTCGATTCTGACAAAGCCAGTGTTTATTACTCTTGTACGAACATATTTTATTTTACATTCTTCTTTTATTATTATCATAATTAACTAGTTAATGCTAGTAGGACGTAATTCAGAGATGGGGATCTTACTCATAAACATTTTATGTATGTTTAGAGATTAGGTATTAGCAATCAATACACCAAACACATTGCTCACAACGATTTAACATGAAATTAACTAATTCTAAGTTAGTACGGTTTTAATTAAGAATTTACGAATTTTGTTCCGTTTAAATATTATAATCAATAATCACTTTAAACACATTAATTAAGCACCAGGAGTTAAAGTAGAAACAGGTCAAGCTGCTGCTTTTCGATGTATGGAAAGTCTCATCTCTGGATTTGAGTTCAATTAGTTTTTCTAAATTTTCGAGGTTGCTTTCGTCGATTAAGAATTTAAAATTCAAAAGAATAAAGTTTAAAAAAATACACACTAAAGCTTATCTTTCTAATGGATACGTTGTTTACTGGTGTGTGACCGTGTTGCATTTCATAATTTTTGCTTTTATCATAACCATGACTTTTTAATTCTGTTAATTTTGTAATTTGTGTTATTTAAGTGTTAAATTTAGTGTATATACTTTTTCAAAATTTACCACAACATTAGCTCACGTTCGAGACATGTGACTATTCGAGACAAAAATTATACGAAATCGGCAATGTTAATAATAAATCGGTGGAAAGAAAGGTGTTGTGGATGTATCTCGTCTGGATTAGAACAGCGGGAAAGCTTCAGCAGGTATCACAATTTTATATTTTCTTTACTTGCATTGATGATGTGTGACATTTTATAATTCAAATACAGGATAAATGGAAAAAATTTAGTTTAACTTTTGGGCACATTATAAAAACGAAGTTGTCGATCTCGCACATATAGTGTCATACAGTTCAATGACAATGGTATTGTCAATTTTCACACTCTGAAGTTTCTTACTTGTAGAGTTTATGTGATCTAGTAAAAATCTCCAAAAAACAGTCATGAAGGCCGTTTCAAGACGTTCCATTTTCATATAAATACCTTTCGCTTTCTATAGAACGGTTCTCTTCTGTTGTGAGTTATTTTCAATGGATTTTATTCCACGATTTGCGTAAACTTCTGCGCGCATCTGCACGAGCCAATCAACAAGTCGTTGATAAACTCTTAACGGTAAAATGGGTTTGAAGGAGTTCCCAACGCTGAGTTGATGCCGCGAAGAAATCTCTTGCAGTAGAGAAAATAACGAGCAAGCTTCTTGGCTACTTTCAGCTGCACATTTACCGACCAAATTAAGCGAGTGTCCTGAGCAGGGAACATATTCGGCTAAAGGAGAAATTTCCTTTATTTTAGCTTGTAGGCCGTTGTATACGCCTGCCATGTTAGCTGCATTGTCGTAAGATTGCCCTCGGCAGTTGGAAATATTAATTCCAAATTTAGTTATAGTTGAAGTGACAGCATTTGTTATTTGTTGTGAATTATGACCTGTGTTTGGGATAAACTTGAGAAATTGTTCTACAGGTGATCCATCAGGTAAGACATATCTGATTACAAAAGTGAGCTGGTCGACGTGGGATATTGAGGTTGTTTTTCAAATGTCTTCCTGATAAGACTCTAACTTTTAAAATGATAAGTGCCATGGTGAGAAGCATGCAGGCCTAGTATGCTTGTTCATGCTCGAGCCCAGCAAGAGCAGCAACGACTTGATAGTTACCGTCCAATATTTAAAATAATAGCTATTTCAACAATATTTATTATTAGAGTAGTGTCACATCCGCACTGCACCTACTTAATATTTTTGAAAATCGGTTGTTTTTTAAAGCAGTCGGTAAAATAGAGATTAAATTGGAATTTCTTTTCCAATCTTATAAACTTATCGTACTAGTCGGAGCAGTGTTTAGCACCGTTTTTCTTCGGGATTGTTATAAAGGTTGATACCAACCATTCGTTTGGTACTTGATCTGAACCTAGTGTTCTTCCGTTCTTTACATACATAATAAAAAATAAGAGTAATCATTTAGTTGAACCTCTTCAATTTACTCAATCAAACCTACAAAAAAATTTGCATATTCCATGATTATGTAATATTCAAATAGGAATACCTAAACTAAGTCGTTAAGAATAGTCGGTCGCAGAGAACAGTTGTTCAGGAACATGTTATAGAATACGGACCGTAGTCTGTGTTGGTCAAAACATTATTTAAAAACGTACAATTGATAAAGGGGTTGGAGATTAACATATACTAATTAACATATACTAATACTAATACTAATACATAATTAAATAATTACTCACCAAAATTGTGTTCCAATGCCTACTTTTTCTAGTTTCAAATTATATAAAAGTTATTACCGTTAAATCGAACTTAGTTCCAACCGTAGAATAAAGAAAAAGCGTTGATTATATTCTATTCTAACGCGGTCGTTTTATACACCAAAACGAATCTATGAGATGTAGATACAGCAATGGTGTCCCATGAAACTGCACACTTCTGTGATTTATCTAAGCCAAATCGGGATATATCGGGTGTTGATTCAATGATCAGAGAAAAATATTTAGCTGTTAATATTTCCATTGAAATTGTCTTCAATACTTTTTCTCCTATAAGCCGAATGAATTCTTCACATGTCGTTTACGAAAGATATCTCGTATGTCCTGAGCCTAGATTCCCATAGCGTGATATGTGCTTGGCCAAGAATGGATCAAACTCAGCGATAAGATCTAAGGACATCAAATAATTCCCATTGTGTAATGAACCTATTCTCTCGTCGTGTTCTTTGAACGGCAAACCACGTAATAGAGGCGCTTTCACACATGCAACTACCCTTTTCAAAATGTTTCTCCAATAATTTGTTTCTTCATCCAATTGTATAGTTAACACGTAGTCAATGCGGCCTAAGAAGTTGCTGTATCCTTCAAGCGCAGGACAGACAGTTTGTAAGTAGGCAAATTCTCATGAGCTGATACTTGACAAGTAGAATTTTTCAGTAATTGAAACCTTCCTTTCTGTCGAAATGACTTTCTCTAGCATTAAAAGAAGACAAAGTCAACAAAAAACACTCCAGAACTTTAGGAATAAATTAACCACTTTTTCGCCATTTAGAAGCTGACGTTCAAGTAAGTGTTTGGACAAGTAACGTGCTTTATCTTTGTAAATCCGTTCACCCTCTGGAAAATCATTTTTGATGTTTTGATTGACTCCATTCCTACAAATATAATCACGTGTGAAATCGCCGATTGTCTATTTGGTTGGATCGTCGCTAATTTTGCACAGCCCCTGGTTAGAATCGGGTTGCACTCTTGGTACTAGTGGAACTTCTTTAGCTACCTTTGACCCACTTGCCAAAACTACCAATGTACCTGAGCTAGAAGATACTGAAGAAACATCCAAACATCCACTATATATAATTTTCTCATTATCTTCGTCTTTAGCGTCTGTAGAAGGTTTTCCAAAAAAATCGTCTAATTTCCGACTTTTTAATTATATCTTTAAGCTTTTCTACTTTTTTTTGCCCGCTTGCGATACTCTGCCCGCTCAACCTCTTCTTTCCATCTATATTTCTATACACTTCACTGCTCTGAAATATTTACACTGTGCAGGACCTAGATTGGTTGCAAATCTGTATTAAAATAGTTTTGTCGCAAAAACACGCACTAAGTGTAGAAAAAACGTTAAACTCACTGCAGTTGCTATGCGCACACTATTATATTATTCATTGCTCATTGCTGAGTGGCGTACACTGTCGGGTAGCGGTGCGGGCGAGTATGCCGTTGCCGCCGCCAGCACCTACAGCCAGCCCACCAGCGTTTTTAGCCTAGATTAGGTGTATTTTTCGCCACTCTTGGCCGCTCATACTAGGCCTTATGGAAAGTCCGCCACTGCTGGTATTTACTACATTAGTTCATTCGACTAAATATTATTTGCATAAAATATCTTGTTTATGGTTTTACTATTAAATATCACAATTTTAAGACATTCCAGAAACCACATTGCCCTTAACAGATATTTTAATCGATTCTCAGTGTACAGGGTGAGCGAAACTCGAAAGTTTCAGTTGCATTAACAAAAACTAAAAACGTTTGAAGGAATTTAAAAATAGGTTCTTGAATATGGTGAAAAGGTCCAATTTTAACCATATTTTTTAAAATATGGAAATAGACATCATCAATATTCTTTCCAGAAACATACCTATATTTTGCATATATAATAATAATAATAATAATAATAATAATGTTTATTGACCTTAACAAAATACATTTGTGTGCATAGGAGGCAATCAGCAAAGCTGGTTTTCATTGCATCTTATTTACATAGATTTATTATATAATAATTTATTTTTAGACTTAACTTAAAATTATAAAATGAATTTTTGTAAAAATGTTATAACATTTATTAAATAGAGAAGCGGCTAAGTATTGAAAAGAACCTTTAAATGTTTTAAAGTGGTGCTTTGGGATACGAGCGTCTTATTTCCTTTGTCCATGGTTGTGTTTGATAAAGTCGATTTAATGTAGGAAACAAAAAGTTAGAGTTGGAAGTCAAGAAGCAACAGTAATGGAAGTCAATAGGAAAGTTCCACAGGAAAGTGTGTTAGGGCCCTTATCGTTTGCTCTTTACATAAATGATTTATGCCAGCAATTGAGAAAATGTAGATATCATTGTTTTGCTGATGATAATATTATTTATTTGGAAGGTAACAACTTGGAAAAGCTAATCGATACTGTAAATGAGAAAATGGCGACCTTCGGCAAATGGTTTGCTGTGAATAAGTATTTGTAGAGGTGCTGAAGTATCTAGGAGTGATGGTTGACAATAACCTAAATTTTAACGATCATAGTGACTCTATTCCCGAAAAGATAGGAGAGAGGTTGAGTATGATTTATAGATTAAAAGATATGTTGTCAAGATATTTACGATATATTCTGTATAATGCACTGATTTTGCCAATGTATTATTGTTGTGGTACAGTGATCTACTTAGAAAATAGTGGTGGAATAGACAGGCTTTAAAAATTGCAGAATAAAGGTATGAGAATGATATTGAACTGTGATAGATATGCTAGAGTTAGAGACATGTTAAAGTGTTTGGACTGGATGAATGTTAGACCACTATTAGAATACCAAATCTTGGTGTTTATACATAAGATTCATGTTGGCACTATGCCATCCTACTTTGCGAGATATAAGGTATATTGTAGGAATCTGCATGGATATGAAACACGAGGAAAAAAACAATTTTATAATTATTTATTTTATTAAATCTGCATTTAAGGAATGGGTTACAATTCTGTTTTGTGAAGGGGTTAGTTAGGTATAATAAATTGAATGATAACATTCGTAATGCAAGTGATACTAGAATATTCAAGATTAGAATAAACGACATATACAGGTGTGAAACTTAGATAAATATGTACAGAAGCTAAAATTTCTTATGTTTTCACATTATAAAGATGTAAATATTAAAATAGAGATGTGAGGTTCTATACTATAGAATTTTGTATAAAGGTGTCAGGAATAATAAAATATACCTTTCATTTATTCTAAGTGTTATAAGTTTACTGTAATGTGGTGTAATATGCTTATGTTTAGGTATGAAGAAAGAAAACCTGAGGCAATTATTTTGAACAACTTGGAACTTGTTTTTCAGTTTATTTGTCAAATAACCGTAGTATGTTATTAATCCATACTCGATTGAACTAAGGACTAGACTGCATGTTAAATCGTATTTCACATGAGATGGTAAAACATTTTTAAATCGATACAAAAGTTTTAATTTCCCATAGCTCGAACGACATTTTGATATTACTTGTTCAGTTTTGCCGATACAAATAATTTTAGTTTTTTCTCCGTTTAAAAGTTAAACTATTTTCATCCGACATTGTAACCATTTTGTTTAGATTTTCGTTTATTTTTGCAATAGCTTCGTTAAAATTAGAAACTGATGAGTGTATATATAACTGGGTGTCATCAGCATACATACTAATTTTGCAAATTTTTGTATGTATTTTATCAAAGTTTGCAGTGAATATAATAAACAAAAGTGGTTCTAAAATGCTGCCTTGCGGTACGCTGTTGTCATTAATTATTATGTCGAAACGTAATGTTTTACTATTCACGGAAAGCGTCACATATTGTTTTCAATTATCCAAGTATAATTGTACCCAATTTAAAGCTTGAGTTGAAAAACCATAGTAATGTAATTTAGCAAGAAGTAAAGGTCTGTTTAAAACATCGAAAGCTTTGGAAAAATCAGGGGCAGCAAAAATAGTAACTTCAATATTATCCCAAGCGTTTGTAAAGTCATTAATAATTTTTTAAATATTACTATTTGTACTGTGCTTAGGTTTGAAACCGGACTGGAAAAGAGGTAATGTATTATTTTTTTCAACAAAATCTGATTTTTGAATAAAAATTCACTTTTCAAGATACTTACAGCTAGGAGAATAGATATAGGCCTTAATAAACTATAGTCATTTGTTTGATTAATTTTTTCTAAAGGTATAATAGAAGCAATTTTCCATTTGTCTGGAAATGTATTTGTATCAATAGAAACATTTATTATATGTGTAATAATATCTGAACCTACTGTGCCAACTAAATTCAACATGACGATGCTAATGTTATCATTTCCTACAGCATTTGATTTAAAAGAATTAATTATTTTATTTACTTCAATGCTTGAAATATGTTTGAAAGTTAATTTTTTCGTAATATTATTATGGTTGTTTTTATTATAAAATTCAATTATATTATTTGAATCAGTAATATTTAATGAAATGGTTTTTTGAGTTTGTTTGTGTAAAGCGTTTTGTTTAAAGAAAGACCACAATTGTTTATTTCATTAATTTGATGTTTAAAGTAAGCTTTTTTTTCATTTTTTATTGCATTACTAACAAAGTTTCACATTTCCTTCTAAACTACAAAATCAACCTCCAGTTTAGATTGATAGAATTGATTATAGATTTTGTTTCTTTCTTTGATCATGATTTGGATACTGGGGTAATATACGGACACTTTCGTTTTTTTGGAGTAAAAGTTACTACAGGGGCATGTAAATTAAAAAGGTATGCGAAAGCTTCGTGAAAGAAATTAATTTTGTCATCTATTTGAGGTATCGTTACTATATCATACCATGGAAAATTATTAACATCTTTCATAAACATATTATGGTCAAAATGGCTGAATGATCTGCATATAATTTCAATTAGTTTAGAGATTGTTTACGAAATATCAAGAATACAGGAAGTTAACATATGATCACTTATATCAACATCTACACAATTGACATTTGAGCTAGGCAAATTCTCTGACACACAAATTATATTTAGTACTGACTTAGAATTCTTACAGATTCTCATAAGTTCATTGATCAATTGCTTAATAGTAAATGTTGAAAAAATGTTTTTAGTTTAAATGCGTTATAAAATTATCTAGTAAATTGACGTTTAAGTCACTCATAATAATAAATTTATCCACCTAAAGAGCGATATATGACAAAATGTTCTGGAAATCTTGAAACCATTTACAACATAAATTAGGCGGTCGATAAAATACACCAATACCATAAGATATTTTCTTAATTTTAAGTTTGATGAAAACATATTCTAGTTTAGTAACGCAGATGTAATTAATGATCATGATGTTATATCTAAAATTGTAAGAAATGTACACTCATGAAATTTAAAACTTGGACACCACAATTTCTGTAAACAAAAGTTTGCACATTGTGAAGCGGGCTTAAGGGTATCATTTACAATTCTAACAGCAGGTAGTCTCAGCAGGGGTTATCTTATAGAAGGACTGTAGAATGAATCATTACACTAAGCACGTTTTAGAAAATAGGTAATTTACGTTGCTTACTTAATTTTTTCTTTAAAGAATATATTTGAAGGTATCGCTAATTAAACACCATAGCTCGATTAATTATCGAATCAAAATTTTGTTTAGGAAATGTTTACAAAATAAAATTAGAAATAATTTTGATTTAAAAACGTCTACAAGCAATAACTTTTAAATTAAATCAAAAACTAAACATGGTTATTTGGGTTGACTGATTATTACTTATTTTTAAATAAATCTAACCTACTAATTATTGTAAGTTATTAAAAAAATCATTAAACTCTCTATTCATAATATTTAGTCCTTACAAAATGTATATTTTATGACGTTTCATTTTTTCTGTAGTTAATATAAAAAGTGAAAATAAAAACTAAGGCAATTCTTATTGTCAACGTATATATTTAGTTTTTGACAAGAATTTATTACATAATTATAATTAAGATACCAAGTTATAGTTTAAAATTAAATGAAAACTTTTTTTTAAATAAAGGTATTACTATATAAATAAATATAAGAAATCAATAATGGGTGTGACCTCCATTATTATTGATACATTCTTGGAGGCGTCTGCTCATTGACGCTATCAAGGTATCAATATAATTAATATTAATCGTTTCCCATGCGGTATCAATGGCTGCAATTAGTGCATTACGGTTTACTGGTATAAAATTTGGCCCTTGTTGTCTTCGGATAACAGCAAGTATTCGAGCCCAAACATTTTCGATAATGTTAAAATCTGGGCTTTTGCTGGCCAGGGTAACAGCTCCAAGTTATTTGCTTGTATCCAGTTGCGCACAACCTGCGAAGTATAGGGTCATCATATCCCGATAGTTAATTATCGAATGTTCCAAGAAAATATGTGTAAATAGTAAATGGAATCTACTAACGTAACGTTAAGTCGTTAATTATAGTTACATAACTCTCCTTTCATAAGATATAGTTCATATTAATATGCTTATTGTAAAGCTTCGTACACACCTGAACAACAAACCGAGGAACAAACAGAACAACGAACCGAACGGCAATCGGAACATTAATTTGGACGGTGCTACGTACGAATTTTAGAACAGATTCGCAAGTCCTGATTGTTCCACGAACGGTTTGCGGCGTTCCCGCAACTTGTCGGTTTTTCTCCGACATCAAAGAAAATGCGCGCGAATGCGTTTGCAGGTTTGGACGAATCTAAACAAAACGGCGAACAAACTTATGCGGGAGAATTAAATTATTTATTTTTGTCCTCCCTTTTGTGGGTTTGTTGTGTTTTAGGTAATATTATGGAGTTGACAGAAGAAAAATGTTTTAAATTAATCAGTGTTTAAGAATGCAAGAAAAAATGATGTCCCTATTAGCATCATTTGGGCGGGAAATTTCCAAAATAAAAAAAAGCGAAGTAAATTATAATTTTTACTCTTCTTTGTGCGTAAAAATTTGGTTGGCACTATCTTCTTGTTTTCCGCAATTTTCTCTTCTCAATAATAAATATATATGAACTGAAAACTACTGAAAATAATTATGGGAACAGCACAAACGTTCCGTTTGTTGTTCGGATTGTGGAAATCATAAAAGATCGTTTGTCGTTCTGTTTGACTTTCGGTTCGTTGTTATGTTTGTTGCTCGGTTTGTTGTTCAGGTGTGTACGAAGCTTTACAACTTAAGCAACAATTTTTTGGCGAATAAAGATTAGTTTGTGATGTAATATTAGAAACACAAATTTATATCATATCAAATTTATGACAACTTAAAACCAAGAACGTGTATGTTATTGCTAAGAAATTATTAAGGAAAAAGCGCAATTGCAGTGTAAATATTTATAATTAGATATTTTCGAAAGTTTATAAGTCCTCTATTGTAATCTTAATACTTAAAAGAAAATCCTGTCCATTAGCATTATAAGGAAATGGCTTTTACTTTATGAATAAGTTTCAATAACAATAGAATATCCTTGCTTGTTTAATTTACTTCCTTTGAGTCATATTGCTCTAAGGGTTGTTACATTGGTCATTAGAAGTATGTAATAAATAAACAATTACCTACTGTTTGAGAAGGGTAGTGTGAACCAATAAATAAAGTAAGAAATGTAAATTCCATTTTAGTTTAAAATTTCAAGTGTTGTGAAAATGCCACCTCATCTCGGTGCTGATTTGAAAGCGCGGATTGTTTCGGAATTAGCGGCGGGCCGTAGCGTGCGTGAAATTTCACGTATGTTAGATATACCAAAAGCACCGTAGGGCATTACCGAGTAAAATGGAATCTTGAACACACTTTGGAAAGAGCCATCGGAAGTGGTAGACCTAAAGTATCTACACGTGCTCAAGATCTCGAGTTGTTTCATTACGTAACAGAACAACCATTTGCTACATACTCAGGGCTATAGCAGATACACATTTTCCCGGATGCCGTATAACTGCACAAAAAAGATTAAATGAGATGGGAATAAAGAAGTATAATGCTGCTGCGAAAGAAGTTCCCGCCTGGAATTTGCAAGGCGACATGTGAACGAACCTTTGGAATTTTGGAATCGAGTGATTTTTAGCGACGAAAAAACGTTCAATAGCCGCAACGATGGACCACTAAAAGTTTTTAGAATGGAAGGAACTCGTTACGAAAATAATCACATATGTCCTAAAAACGAAGTGGTTATTTTCTGTGAATGTGTGGGGTTGGGTTAGCGCGCGGGGTCCAGGAGTTTGTTGGGCTATCGATGGACGTCTTGATTCTGCTGCGTATTTAGATATTTTGGAAACTATTATGAAACCTTCAGTCGAAGTGTTTTATCCAGACGAAGATTATATTTTCCAACAAGTAAGTATTCTTATTTCACTATACTTTCTCCAAAAATAGTTCGGGATCTGTTGAATTAACATTTTCATAATGTATTTTGTTGTTAAAGGACAACGCCCCTATTCATACTTCGCGGGTTGTGCGCAATTGGATACGAAAATAACTTGGAGCTGTTACCCTGGCCAGCAAAAGCCCAGATTTTAACATTATCGAAAATGTTTGGGCTCGAATACTTGCTGTTATCCGAAGACAACAAGGGCCAAATTTTATACCAGTAAACCGTAATGCACTAATTGCAGCCATTGATACCGCATGGGAAACGATTAATATTAATTATATTGATACCTTGATAGCGTCAATGAGCAGACGCCTCCAAGAATGTATCAATAATAATGGAGGTCACACCCATTATTGATTTCTTATATTTATTTATATAGTAATACCTTTATTTAAAAAAAACGTTTTCATTTAATTTTAAACTATAACTTGGTATCTTAATTATAATTATGTAATAAATTCTTGTCAAAAACTAAATATATACGTTGACAATAAGAATTGCCTTAGTTTTTATTTTCACTTTTATATTAACTACAGAAAAAATGAAACGTCATAAAATATACATTTTGTAAGGACTAAATATTATGAATAGAGAGTTTAATGATTTTTTTTAATAACTTACAATAATTAGTAGGTTAGATTTATTTAAAAATAAGTAATAATCAGTCAACCCAAATAACCATGTTTAGTTTTTGATTTAATTTAAAAGTTATTGCTTGTAGACGTTTTTAAATCAAAATTATTTCTAATTTTATTTTGTAAACATTTCCTAAACAAAATTTTGATTCGATAATTAATCGAGCTATGGTGTTTAATTAGCGATACCTTCAAATATATTCTTTAAAGAAAAAATTAAGTAAGCAACGTAAATTACCTATTTTCTAAAACGTGCTTAGTGTAATGATTCATTCTACAGTCCTTCTATAAGATAACCCCTGCTGAGACTACCTGCTGTTAGAATTGTAAATGATACCCTTAAGCCCGCTTCACAATGTGCAAACTTTTGTTTACAGAAATTGTGGTGTCCAAGTTTTAAATTTCATGAGTGTGCATTGCCAAACCGCCTCCCTTAGTTGCACCGTCAACTCGAACTAAAGTAGGTACAGTCAGCAAATTATCGTCAATTTTAGAATCTTACCAGGTTTCTGAGATGGCAAAAATATTAAAATTATTAGATGCTAATAAAGAAGACAATTCGCTGAAGGATGATGACAATGACCTAATATTAATATGCCCTACTCTAAAATCTGACACCGACATGTATAAACTATTATCTATTTGAGAACAGTGTTTGTCACATGTTGATTAAATTGAGTTATTTACAAGTTTTTGAATTAAGACCATTGCGAGACCTATTTTTTATTACATATAAAAAGAACTAATCTTTCTGAAAAAAAAATTCGATGCCATCTTTCCTTAAAAAGTTATAAACAATGTTGTAAAAAGTCTTGTATGAAATTGGTAATCGTCGCGTTTTAAACAAGTAGTCTTTGAAAATAAGTGAAGTCGCATCTGTCAATAATTGAATGTAATGGTTGATGGTTGACAGATATTGTTTTGTTGTTTGTTATTTGACTTCAGAAAATGTTCACGCACAACAAAAAAGAAGACATGTTTTTAATCTATAGAGAATCTCAAAAGATCCCTAGGAGAGCAGTTCAGTTATATGTCCAAAGGTATCCAGAACGTGTTATTCTAGGCTTAAAAATATTTGCACGTTTAGAACGGAATTTACGAGGCATTTTCTTCTCGAATGGGAAGACAAGTTGCTAAAAGAGTCAATTCTGACAATACGGTATCCATGGTTTTGCAGTATTTTGAAAGAAATCCAAGGAACTCAATTCGTCAAGTTTGTCGTGAGTTAAACTTAAAATGTAGTTCCGTTCGTCAAATTTTGAAAAACAATGGTTACCATGATTATAAACTTTATAATTTGGAACATTTATTAGATCAACATCAACGGCGAAGACTTAATTTTGTTGCCCAAGTGATTGTAAGCTTAGAGTTTAATAATTGGGTTTTTCACCATATATTGTGGACGGACGAAAGCCGATTTGTTAGTAACCGTACACCCAACAAAAGAATTATTGGGCTACAGAAAATCCACATTATGTCAATCCTATTAAAAACCAAGAACACTTTGGAACAGTTTGGTGTGATTGTTATTAATGGGCACTTAATTGGTCCATATTTTGACAAAAGGGTTTTATGTAGTGAGCGTTATTTGAAATTTCTTTAAGACAACTTCCTGAGTTTTTCGAAAATGTCCCATTACACCTAAGAGCAAATATGTGTTTCCAGCTTGACGAAGCTCCACCGCATAAAGAAAAAATGTGCAACAACATTTAAACAAAGTTTATGGACAAAATTAGATAGGTATAAATGGATCGATAATGTGGGAGCCTAAATCACCGGACTTGACTCCACTTGACTTCTTCTTGTGGGGAAAAATAAAGTTTACAGAACACCATCTGTCAATTTGAAACATTTAAAGGAAAAAATTAGAAATGGTTGTGATGAACTATCAAGGGAAATGTTATGTAAAACTTCAATAAGAGAAGTAAGGAGAAGATTAAATAAGTGCTTGGAGGTCGGAGGTGATCACGTCGAAAATTTGTTGTAATCTATGTTATTATATTATATGATTATATTTCGTTCGGTGTTAATAATATTTTTGTGCGTTTTTAGTTTAATTACAATTAGTAGTTATAAATAACAACGCCTACTTATTGACAGCTATGCGAGTTTGTTATTTATTTTAAAGTGCTACTTTTTAAAACGTGACCTTTAGCAATTTCATATTACATTTTGTACAAAATTGCTTATAACTTTTTAAACTAAGATTGTAGCAATTTTTCTTCCACAAAATTTGTTTATAATAATTAGTTCTTTTTAAATATGCAAACTCATCAGGCAGGTCTCGACGAGTTAATTGATTACTCCTTAAAATTATTTTTTTTAAGGAAGAGCAGACCATCTTCATTCAAATTAGAATGACTTCCAAATCGCTCATAATAAAACTTTTTTTTAAATGTGTGATAATGTTTTTTTAACCTACGGTATAATACATATTTCAACTGATAAGGCTTTTTATGTGGTTATTGCTGCTGGCTAACATGATTTTTTAATCACTAAAGTATCCAATATGTCAAGTGTCAATATTAATTCTAATCCTTTACACCAGACAGTTGTTGCAAATCTTCCTAAAATGAATGTACCTTTTTTAAATGAATTAAAAAAATTGACCTTCTCTTTACGATTTATTTATTAGGGTAATTTATACCAAGAATAAATTTTCGGATGATGACAAATATCAATTATTTGGTCTCGTCTTTCATCAAAGAACCTTAAAGATATCCCCCTTATCGATGCAAATTGTCTTATAGCTTATGAAATACGAAAAACAATACCAAAATAATTGTACTCTAGTTAATCAACAGTACAATAATCTTTCGAATACATCTTTAATTTGACGGATGTCTTCTATGGAGTTGAAGACATTTTTAAATCCGTATTCTGGGTACTTATTCAGAGGGATGTAAATGTTCAACATCGGAATGCTATACCATGGTGTTAATTAAAACATATTACAAAATATAATTAGATAAAAAGTAAAAATAAAATGTTTTTATACGAATTTTATAGGAATTATTGGAGACAAATAATTTTTTTTGCTACTTCAAATCAATACAATATGATTCCCAAATTGGAGAAACTACTAAAAACTTCTAATTATGATGGCAGTAAACTAAAACGATAATTTTGTCACTATTGTTTTCTCGCTATGTTCTACGCCTGGTGTATGGCAACTTAACTTACAGGTGGCGTGAAAAAATCTAGTCGTATGTTGGCTTCATTGACATTTAGGTTGTTTTATTTTGATGCATAGCGTTTGGTGAAGCGCCCGTTTGTTCTTTGCGGTAAAAGGTAAAAGACCTTTTTTTTATTAAACAAAATCTTGCAATTGTTTAATTACTTGTAGGAGTGATTTAATGCTGCGTTTCTTTTTGTTTGGTTTATGCACACTGCCAAATGCCGTAAGTTTAAACAAATTTTTTTTATTAAAACAAGCGCCATTTTGTCTATCTTTTTAACCTACCACCCGGAGGCAAATTAGCCCATGAACAAAATTTACTTCAATTATTCATTATGCTGGGGATATTCTTTGCATGTTATTATAACTCATAAGACTGAAATTATTGTAATTAGACGAATACGAACCGGAGCTGCTTCTATTTAATGAAAAGCAGGCAACTTTCGATCTTGATACCAGTTTATCACCTTTGTATATCAGTTTTCCTCTTTGTTCTTCCTCCACCTCGTTCGTTCATGTCGAACAATTTAGAATATACGTGAAGAATGTGCTAAACCACAACAGCACGTAACCTGACTTGACATATAAATAGATCTATTTTTAACTTATTTCACACGCGATTGTTATTGAAAACTTTCATAATTATAATTGCATGTATGTACAAAACCGATGGTTAACATTCGAGATTAGTTAGTGTTTAGCGCAAGTTGTGATAATTTTTTGCTCAACGGAACCCCCGACAAATTATTTACACGTTTGTTTGCGCCAGAATTACATTGTTAAAGTAAATGTTAAGTCGGTAATTTAGACATAATTATGACGTTTAATGCTGAAATCGCGTTCGAACTACAAGTAATAATCGGCCATTGCCGCCGTATATTTTCTTAGGGTATAACATTTCTGCCGGATGCTAGTTTAAATATATGTGATACGGTCTGCATTAATTACATGTCCTAATTGTTAACCATATTGTTATTATCTACGATTATATAACTCATTGTTATATGATCCAATAGAATTCGTTAATTTTTCATGGTTAAGGTATAAATAAGCGAAATCACCGTTTTGGTATTTTGCCTCCTCCATAAATGTAATATTTCCTTGAAAAAAATTGTTTTTATAAACCTCAAATAAAACACAAAATTAAATTGTAGGCACCTGTTACGTTTTGCCGGATTAATAGATTTTCCAATAATAGTTATTTATGTACCAAGGCAGTAAAGTGATTCTTTATCGGACGAGTCAGATATGAGCGAGCGAGAAGCAGCAGGGCGAATAACTGTTATTCGCCTCGCTCGCTTCTCTGCTCGTCTCATATTCGGACTCGTCCGATAAAGACACTTTACTGACGTGGTGCATACAAAAATTTTATCGCCAACTGTTTAGAATTCGGAATATAAGAAACTGAGGTATATTTAATTGCATTTTATTGAGACGAAGTAAACAGCAAATCTACTTATTATTTGTTATATTGAAATTAAACGTACACCCTGATGCATTAAAAAGTTAATCCCTAAAGTCGAAGGAGTTCCAACTGAAAACGTTTGAGGGTTATTATCTATATTGAAAATGTGCAAATCTTCTTTTTTAGATTTGGTGATAACTGAGTTGTCAGTTGGATCATCGCCTAAAATTTTCTTCGCAATTTTTGTTTTATTGAGCACAGATTCTTCAACATAGGACTCTGCAATCGTGTCACTTTTCCATCCTCCGTGGCGTTTCAAATTTTCTTTACTACCGCCTGCGTTGGCAAAGAGAGTGGCGGATGTTCGACGGAAACAATGTCCCGTGTAAAGTGATGGTTCTGGCAGATGCAGATATTTGGCAATTTTGTTTGGAATACTTCCGATAGTATGGATTCCAATCGGCTGAATAGTGCATTTACCGTTCCTGTAGGTTAGGAACAATCGATCGTGAGACGTGTGCTTAGGACGCAGAGATAAATATTTATTAAATTGTTCTATGGATTTTACTTTTCCTTCAAATTCTTCAGTGTCTACAAATAAACGAGGCTTGTTGGTCTTTGTTTTGGGTATATGAACTACCAGAATTGTTTCTTTGTGCTCTATGTCACATACTTTTAAATTCCAAAGTTCTTCATTACGTAAAGCTCCAGCAATTCCAAATAAAACACAAACCTAAAAAATGCAACATTATATCATTTTGGTTTTGAAAGTTTGTACAAATTACTTTCATATTCAAGTAGATTTCGTCCGGTGCATCTAGTAAAAACGTAAGTATATCTTCTTGTGAAAGAGTTTTGGATTTCTTTGGAACATGATTCCTTGCTTTTGTTTTAAAAACCGTTAGTTTTATATATTCACCGATGTTGACGTCTTGCTTCACTGAAAGGGTTGCCTTAAGCATGGAATAATAGGACCACATTGAAGGGGGACAATACTTCTTTGATAAATCAGAAAAATATGCCAGTAACACGTTTTCACTATATTTCCTTACTTTGTTTCTATTGCACCACTCCATAAAAATGTCGTACTGGCGATTGTATTTTTCCCTGGATTTTCTGGCAGAAGTTCTAAAGACGTCTCTAATGACTTCTCTTCAATTTCAGGTGGCGTGCACTGAATATCTTCCATAATTTGTTATGAATAAATTACAAGAAAACTATTATCGAGCCGTAATAGGGAGAAGCGTGACACTGACAGATAATAATTTTCGAATAATGTCAAAGTCAAAATACTTTACCTGACGCATATGTCACTTTACCTGACGCATATGTCACTTTACCAGACTCATATGTCACTTTACCAGACTCATATGTCACTTTATCTGCCGCGAGGCAGATAAAGTACATTATTGGTATAGGATAAGGTAAACTGTTTGTTTACTTCCGGAAATCAATCTGATAATTGACGGCTTTACTGACGGTTGGCGATAAATAACATTATGCTTTATTTTGTTATATAATTGTAATGAATACCACTCGAACATCAAAATATCGTTATACTTGCCTCCTCAGTCGACGTATTCCTTAAAACACCACTCGAGGTCTGCTCTCGTTGTGTTTCGCAAAATACGTTTTATGACTCGGCAAGTATAATCGATTATTTTTGATGGTCTTGCGTTATTATAACTGATATATGTGATTTATTATTACTACTACTTTAAATTATAGAGGTTTCTTTTTAAGAAGTCTTTCCTTAGGAGTGAGGATACAACAAAAGAACAGGTTTATTTTATAAGCGTCGACGTTTCGGTAACCGAAGATGTTATCTTCTTCAAGAAGTCTATATTTATTCAAATACTCACAAATTTCTTATGTAATTAGTAAATACTTACAAAAATAATACGTCCTTCTTTAGAACATTTTTCGAATTTTACAAAAAAATCCGTAACATCTACGCTTATGAAATTCTTTTGTTGTATCCTCACTTTTAAGGAAGGCCTTATTGGAAAGAAACCCCTATCAAATTATGGCAAAAGGGAATCTCTGTAAATTATACGTTTATTTGTTAACACTTTATTCTTTTGTCTTAAGTCCCTACTGCTTAAGCTTAATTAACACAACTCATAGTGTCGCCACCTAGTCTTAGAAGCACATTATTTTTGTCCACGACCCACTCTCCGACATAGGTTATATGTAAGTGTGCTGAAACGATTATAAATATTTCTATAAATTTGTCTACGAATCAAATTTCAAGATCTTTTTGATGGTAAATTAAATAAACTAAAAAACACAATAGTGACTTGTGCAAATGTGACGAGACGCTCAGAAAGTAGAATTTAATTTAACAACATCTCACAGTTGGGGTCACAAAAAAATAAGTTTAGTCAAAAAGTAAATCCAACTTGAATGTGTTGCTTTCAAGGGCTTAGAGGAAAGTTTGCTGCAGCACATTTCATTTGTCAAAAGTACAGTAAACTATATTCCAAAACTACACACCAGGTCTAAGTTAATAACAAACAGTATGGAAATCTTAAAAACGAAAAAAGACACAGAATGGTTCAAATTACAAGAAAGGTAATGAAGAGTATATTTGCTTCGCGTTTGAAAAAGTTCAATGTTTTCTTTCATTTTTCACGTTTTCGAAAAAAATCATTTTATTAGTATTTGGGTTTTCATATTTTTGATGATTAAAATCACAAGTCCCTTTCTCATTGTAACTTTTAGAACTTTAGAAATTAGTAAATTTTTAATTCCGCATTTTATTTCGGAGTAATCATATACTAAATTTTTTTAATGGTCACAAACAAAGAGACACCCTGTACTGATTTTGTTGTTGTTTTAGAAATTAATTTTTTTACGGAAATAATGATATTTAATGTTTTCTACTTTTTACATTAGTAGGAGGACACTACATATTTCTGTTTGATTTGCCACATTGTTGTTTAAAGTTTGTTTGTTGATTAATAACTAATGTAACGAGAATAGTATGCGAATTATAATATACAAGTGATATTCAAAGCTTTATCGTATCATCAAAACAAAAAACAAAATGTTCAAAATTAATGTTGTATCTAACGTATTACAATATGATAATAAATATAAGATACCGAAATTGAATAGAAAATAGCAATTGCCATCGCTTGTAATTATGCTTTGTTACAGTATCTTTGGTTAATGGGCAATTAAAAAACGTTACATCGGTTTAAGAGCTGTTTAATTGGTTACACACATAATATGTCATACAATAAAAATATATTAGTAGCAGTACAAAATATTGTGTTCTCTCGGTGAAATTCACACATATAAATATAAATTAATTAGCGACATAGCAAACAGGTAATAGACAAAACTCGATAACCGTTGTTATTGAGTGCGACGGTTCCTTACCCTCCTTGAGCGTCGAACTTATCCCGCTAGCTACGCACACAGAGCGTGTGGATTCAAATGTAACAATGAGTAAATTAATTATAAGCGCCACCTTGATTTAAAACGAACTTTATCAAAACAGTCAATGTTACTTTGATAGTAATACAAACAAACAGGATAAGAAACCGTCGGGTACAAGTAATTGGTCTAGCGACACACAATTTTTCGACATTATCATATAGTTAGTTACTTAACTAGGATCACATACGTGTATCGTTCATTAAGGTGTCCTTTTGGAGCGTTTGACATTAATAGTTTCCAGTTATAGTTAAGAAATATTTTGGTACTGGTAATTAGATTGTTCGGATACACACGCTAACATTGAAATAACTGCAAAGCAAAGCACTAATGGCGATTTAGGTAGGCGGCACAGTATTGAAGGAAAGCCATTTCCGGTGTTAAGACGAGACAACCCCACGTCGTTGGCCCCCGCTATCTTGTGTAACAGAACTCTATTGGGCACCTTCTAATAACAGCATAGGTTTATTTTTTCATATCACTTCCTCTAGTACAAGTAAAGGTTGAGAGGTTAACCCTTCCAATTACAACAGCATAAGGCCGTAACGGTTTTAGAAGGCAACCCACAATTTCTAGACGTAATCAAATCTCAGCAGGCATCAGGCAAAGTAATCCCAGAAAATACGAACAGACAAAGAAACTGTAATAATTAGAGAAACCAAATGAAGCAAACTATTTGCCACCTGGTGAAATATACGCCAGTAAGCTCACCTGAAAACGTTCATTTTAAACAACATTTTGGTTTATTTCTCATTACATATCCGGTGTAATTTACGTTAGAAAAGTAAAAGGTAGTAAACGTGAATTTTTATCATAAGAGCTTCTAACAAGATGGCGGTCATGTAGAGCATAGCATACATGAATAATTATTACTGTTGTTTATATATCGTGTAGTTTGATATTTTATTAATAAATTATTTTTTCAGTTTTGGTATCCTATTTATTGTCATACTGTATATTTGTAGCTGACTTATTAAACTGAGTTTATATCTAACCTATTATGAGTAACCAAGATAATGTTGACATATACAGCCTGTTTCAGAGTAAGCGCCTTATTTTTTTTAGCCACACTATGGGTATTACTTTCAAAATATTTGGCATTAATATGTTTCAGGACATTCTCTGCACGATGGTGATATCAGATTTTAAATTGGACGAATTATTTCAAAATGGCGACATTCAACTTTTTTTCTTAAATGGAATGCCATCATTTTCTTTTATTATTGAGATCTAAAAACATTCTTTTTACGGTAGTATTTCATTTTCTTAAAAATTCATTTCTTTCCCTATCAAAAAGCAAACTAACATTTTAATCTAGTAGCGCACGATTGTTTTACACTCGATGTTATTTTTGTCCAAATATCAAGTAGCAGTAGACACAAAAGAAACAAATAAACTTTATTTTGTAATAAACATCTACTTTTTGAAACTCAAAATTAAAAATTTACATCATATACAAATTAGGTATTTACAAAAAATGCTCGAAATGTTTTCCTTCTTTTTCAATACATAAATTGAAACGTCGTCCAATGGAGCCAATAGATCGAAGGATAATTTCCGGAGAAATTTTGTTTATGCACGTACGAATTCTCTCTTGCATATTTTCAATAGTTGTTGGTTCAACGATGTACACCTGGGATTTTACATACCCCCAGAGAAAAAGTCCAGTGGTGTCATATCAGGTGACCTAGGTGGCCAACCAACTGGGCCTCCACGACCAATCCAACGGTTCTCGTATCGATTATTTAAAACTCCCTAACTGGAAGGGCATAATGTGCTGGAGCGCCATCTTGCTGCCACCACAAATTATTTCTGATATTTTGTGGGAGTTCATTTAGATGATTTTGAATTTCATTTTCTAATAAATTGAGGTAATGCTCTCCATTTAGTCTATTAATAAATATTGGCCCAACAATGTGCTGTCCTATAATTCCACACCACACGTTTAAACTCCATCGATGTTGACAACGTCGCTCACGGGTCCAGTGTGGATTTACATTATCGTAATAATGCATGTTATGTCTTACAACAACAGCATCATTTCGAAAACTTGCTTCGTCCGAAAATAAAACGTTGTTAAAAAGTTTCTATTTTGTCCTATCTGTTGCAAACCCCAATGTACAAAATTAATTCTTAACTGAAAATCATTTTCGGTTAATTCTTGGTGAAGAATCATTTTGAATGGGTGAAATTTATTTTTTTTATTATCCTCCAGACCGAAGTATGCGATATTCCAACCAAATTTGTAATCTCCCTAGTACTGGCATGGGGATTTTCAATAATGTGTAGCATTACCTGGTTTTCGTTGTCGTCATTGCAAGCAGGTGGGTTTTCATGTACCGGTTTCTTATAATCCACAGTTCCTGTTTCACGCGTTCTCTCCAATAATTTAGTGAATGTTCGATGTTCAGGGTGCCTTCTGTTTGGATATTTATTTCTGTACAATCTGGCTGCTTCATAAGGATCTTCATCTGCTTTGCCAAATATTAGGAACATATCAATTAACTCGTCTCTCGTATAACTTAACGGCATTTTAAAAACGTATCAATTAATTTTAAATTAACAATTATAATCTTCAATAATGCAATTGTTATTAACAAGCACTGACAACTAAATTGCATTGATTGACGTTTGACTACTAGATTAAAGTTTATTTGTTTCTTTTGTGTCTACTGCTACTTGATATTTGGACAAAAATAACATCGAGTGTAAAACAATCGTGCGCTACTAGATTAAAATGTTAGTTTGCTTTTGATAGGGAAAGAAATGAATTTTTAAGAAAAACGAAATACTACCGTAAAAAGAATGTTTTAGGATCTCAATAATAAAAGAAAATGATGGCATTCCATTTAAGAAAAAAAACTTGAATGTTGCCATTTTGAAATAATTCGTCCAATTTAAAATCTGATATCACCATCGTGTAGAGAATGTCCTGAAACATATTAATGCCAAATATTTTGAAAGTAGTACCCATAGTGTGGCTAAAAAAAAATAAGGCACTTACTCTGAAACAGGCTGTATAATATTATGGTCTGAATTATTATCAATAAATGTTTAACATTCAAATGTTATAAAATTTTAACTTTTAACAGAAGGTTTATGTTTAAGCATCTCGCGGGAATTGAAAAATATAAAAATCATTACTTTTCCTGCAATTGCAAATTAATAGTTTCTCAACATATTTGTGATATTATATATTGGATAAAAAAGTAGCAGTTATTCCGGATGACCAAACAAGTATAGCGTTTGCTGAATCAACCTTATATGCTTTATTACTAAAGCGTTATTTTTGAGCGGCCTGCCTGAATCCACATTTGTTTATTTAGAAGCCGAGATATACATATACAATTTACATTGTTATTGTTTGTTCGGTAGCTACAAAAGTATTGATCTAAAAAAACTTCTACATTGTCTTTGACATATTGCAATCAAGCTACAATAGTTTAATGAGATTAGTAGTAGTAGCAACAATAGTTCTCGGGAGGTAGCGCAACGTGATTTGGAGCACAGTTCTCAAGCTCTTCAGCCGATGCTCACCACGTTATTGGTCTTTTTTATTGTATTTCTATTTGAAATAAGTTAATCAATTTATTCATTATACTTCTAATAAAATTTAATTAACAAATACCCAAATTTACTGCAAAAATAATCATTTTATACTTAAAACAATGTACACTTTTTTGTAGATCAAAACTAATTTTTTTTTAATTATATTTATTTAATGAATGTAAATATTATATGATGTTACAAAATAATTTTAACCATATATGAATATACAAACGCCCGCTTATTAGTTATTTATCATAAAATTGAGTTTAAAAATTTACATTTAAAAAAAAAAATTATCTGGCAAGAGACATTCTCGAATTTTTTTGAAATTGCTTTTGCAGTTTTGTATAGTTGTACATTTCTATGTAGGTAACATTAAAAATACATTTATGTCGAAAGTGTCAAATTAATAAATCAATTAAGAAGATGGAAATTAAACAATATTTTAATGAGCCGCCTCAACTGTGCGCTGACGCGCTTGAAATCAGTGCTCCAAATCAGCTATTGTTGCTATTTTTTTTGTTAAAACTACTAATCCTAAGCTTCTTAAACTATTGCAGCTTGATTGCTAATGTATCGAAGAAAGTGTACAATTTTTTTTAGATCACAATATTCTTTAGTTACCAAATAAACAATCACAATGTAAATGCATGATCAAATATATTGCATGATTCAGGTAGGCTAAAATTTTTGATCGCATAGACGTGTATCAGTGGGCCGCCGTTATGTATAATCAGTTTTTTTTTCAAAATTTACGAAAAAGATTGTAAGCACGTGATTTGTCAAATTCAAAAAGTTTACAAAAGTGTGGTCATTTCTTAGAATATCGAATAAACAATTTTGAGAACGTATTCAAAATGTCAGGCATTATTTTTTGGAAATTGCACCACTGTCTAAAATTACATAATTTTTCTTGATTTTGACAATGCTTCCATCCCAGAGATTGTTTGTCAGAGTATCGTCATACCTATTAATATTCTGAGAAATAACTTACCTTAATAATTTTTTTTGAAAAAAATTTAAAATTGAGACAAATAGTACGAATCACGTGCTTACAATTTTTCCTAAATTTCTATTTTATTTGATGCAGAAACTGATGCCAAAATCGAATTTTGAAAAAAATTATCTATTAATGAAAAAATTTACCATATGAAACTGTTTTCTGTTCACACTGTAAATTGTAATTTGTAAACATAGAATAAACCAAAATTTTAATTACGATCAATCAAAAATGTTTACTTTCATCTTATTATAAATTTAACAATAAATTAAAAGTTAAAATAAGCTTACGTGTTACTTCATTTAAATGCCTAATTACGAAAGTTGTTTTAAATATAAAACTTTATTCATAACCTTATCCGAAATTACTGTAAAAGTTTCATATCAGAAAATGTTTTATAAATCATACTTAACCACTTTAACTAAAGTTGGACAAGTATTGCGCATTAAATATTACAAAAAGCTTGAGAAAAACTTATATTCTAGGAATAAATAATAAAGACTGTATAAAAGTTTTCATCTTACTGGGATTATTTTAAATTGAACTTAAATGTTTAATAAGCTACATTAAATGTTTAATCCAATTTTTAATACAGCATAAAATAAAGTTACTTATTTAAGTTGCTAGGACAGAAACTTTAGAATTTATTGCAATTGAGCTGAATACATTGTAAAGTTTGTTATCGTTGTTTTCAAAATACATTCAAAAACAATTCAAAACACTCTTTATTTATTATTAATATCGTTCAATACTATAAAAATATGAATTTTTTAATGATTTAAAAGAGATATAGTTTATATTGTCGTACACAACAACAAATCAAAGTATTGACAAAAATGATATTTTTAAATTTATTTAATACTATACCACTCACTGTATTTTAAAGGCACCATAAATTGACTGAAGTTTACAAGATTTATTATTCTTTAACTGAGTAATAAAAATTGTATACTATTAGGTTCTAGTTATGTCCCAAGAAAGCAGAACAAGCAACAATGGCTTTAAATTTTCTTTAAAAAAATCTCTTTAAATATTAATGAATTTTAATTTTATGACTTACTAAATTGTTGTAATTAAACACAAGTGTAACTTTGGTAATCAAAAGAGAAAGAACCAATCAAATATATATTGAGTCCTAGATAAAATCTCAAACCACCGCTAAAGTGTAAGTGTTAAACGTAGTAATGAACAGCAAATAAAATTGGATTATTACAATTGACCGAAGAAACTGTGATCTCAGAAGTGGTATGTCTGAGGTCGCTTTAGCTGGAATGGTACATTAAGAATGAAAATGATTTTTGTAAGAAATGCAAATCAATTATGTTTTACAGAAGTAAAGAACTTCATTACATAATTTTTGTCAAAATACGTCACATCATCCATCTATTGTGATAGACGACGCAGAATATTCCAAAGGTAGAACCATAATAAATTAATTGTAGGTTTGTTAATTAAACTAATCATGAAAATTATAGAAGCGTAGTTAAATTACAAAGTAAAATTCCAACTAGTATTTATATGAAACTGAATAACCTAACAATGGTGTATACGGTCTGACGCTCAATTTATAGATAGTCACGTGTCCAAATTTTATAGAATTAATTTAAATGCTAAGATAATCAAATTTGATCATATAATGTCAATAATTTATTATATCGTGCATATTAAAGCTACGAAATCGCAGTTGGATAAATTCCAGGATAACTAAGTTATTTAATTTTTTCGAAACATCAATTTTTCCGGAAAAGTGAAATAATGTGTGACGGTATTATTTCGCAAATAATTGATTTATAGATCAATTTCTTCCTACAGTATAAGACAGCCGTGTTTACAATCATGCGTTTGAATATGAATGTTTGGTTTGAAAAGTTTTTTGGGGATTGCCAGTTCCGATGATTTGTCGGCATTTGCAAAAGTTATACCTCATTTCCTTTTACTGACTGCCGCGAAAAGGTGTACATGGAAAATGCTGTCTAAAAATTGAACAATTAGACATGTGCTTTATAATATCGATTAAAGTAAAATCATCCTATTCAAATTAGGGAATAAGTCTTCGACTACGGTTCCTGTGTAAGTACCTTTTTTACTTTTCTTGGTTTTAATAAAATATTTGTTCTTACGGGTTCTATTAATTGCAGGCACCTTTTTGGTTATTCTTTTGTCGGTTTTCCCATTTGGTTTATTCTGCTCGTCATTGCAGACGTACTCCATTTTAATTAGTCAATTGATATTTAATTATGGTTATGCTGGCAAGGATAATAATTCAAAAATTATAAAATATTGAAGTGGGTCTGGTAACACACCACCGTTGAAATTTCAACTTATCTTTAAGCCTTCATCGGGTCAAGGCCACCACCCAAGATAAGCCGTTTATCTGGTTCTTTGTGAGCAGCCTAGCAACTGTTATCAACGAAGTCCATTTTCGCTTTTCTTTTTTCTTCAATGGTTAATCAAATATTAGATTTGGATACGGGAGCTGTCACATCTGCCGAGTAACTGTCGAACACAAAAGACTTTCTAGTTATATCAGCTAAGTTAATTCTTTTATGCATGTCATTCATAAATTTTGTCGCGTCCTATGTATACGTACCGTGGTCGTGAATTTAGCAACGTACTCTTTGGCGCTGCATATGTAACTTTGTGAACTAGAAAGATCTTTTAAAGTACTTGATCAATTTTGTGCGCTTTTAATCTATTTAAATAATCGGTCAAAATACATTTTGAACAATATTTGTCCCGTGAATCGCTTGCAAGGATTAATCGGTGTTACGACTGTCAAATACGCTAACCTATTTGGGGCGTTTGTGCCTCGAATTTGTATTCGTGCTTTAACTTGCTTTCGTGAATTATTATTATATAATATTATCTACTGTCGTCTCTATGTGTGTTAATTAAACTCTAGTCGCTATAACAATATAAATATTTCTATTCACGTACGGTTTGTTTCTGTGTCTACGAGTTTCTAGTGGCTCTAGATATTTCTTATACGTAATTTCTTGAGCCGTGTAGAGGCCTTCATTTCGAACGATTTTCAATCAACTCACGACCACTTCCGACTAAGAAAAGCTGCCGGCAGGAATCTCAGTACTGCTATGTATTTATTTTTTGTTTACAAATAAACCATAACAAATGCAAAAACCTTTTATTTTAGAGACTAAGTATAGTGCATAAAATCACATTATAATTTACCAAGGAATACAAATTTGTATTAAAAAATGGGTGGTTTTGTTTAAAAAAAAATAACTTTGGTATGCCGCACATTTATGAAACACCCTGTATAAACAACAATTATTTAAAAATATGTAGGTTTTTAATTTGCACAACTTTCATTGAAAAGTTTTTTCTAACTCGAATATTTTCCGAGATATCCACCTTTCTCGCAATAATGTCGTCATGCAAAGGCTATGTTGTTATACTTTATGTTCTTATTTACCTTCTATAATGTTTACATACTTAATTTATATTATTACATATGAACACTAAAGTGGGTAAGGGGTTGGCATGTTTAGGTTTTAGTTGTTTTCTAAACCTTAAAGCAAATGCTTTGCGAAAACAAACCAATCCATAATTGCACACGGTTTCGTCACCACACTATACAGGTTTATACTGATTTTCTATGGCACCATGCATAACACATACATCCCAATACAATAATAAAAATGTACTATACAAATAAATAAATAAATAAATAAAATCTTCCCTTGGAGCAAAGTCTTTAACCTATCAAAAAAAATACATGTTTTTGGGGAATAGTGATGACACCTTACAATCTACATACTTGCACTTTTGTGCAAGAAATATTACTGGCTTAACTTTTCCCAGAGCCTTGACGTGGGTTAAATCATCCGACCAATTTCTTCCAGGCTCCCGTTCTATTTTATTATCTTCAGTTTGTTTCTACCTTAAAAATTCTTTTGGATATTTTTTTTAAATACAATTGCGATTACCAAATTTGATATTTATTTTTAGCATCTTATAAATTTAGGTATCGAAAACAGGCTGAGAAATTTATTAGAAACCTCAGAAAACTGGCAACGTTGTCAATAAAACTCTCGTAAGATTGCATACTCCTATCTTAACCGGGTTGACTCTTCAGTATGGAATACTTACTTATTTAAATATATGTTTGTTCGGTACGCCCCACGTTTGGTCTGCCCCAAGTTTGATGAGCTTTAATATTGCTTTTCAAAGGTAGATTTTTGAAAATCAGTTTGACCATTCTTTAAGGTATAACGGTTGCAGTTTACAAATAATACGAAATAAAAAATAAAGTGACGGCTCTAGCGATGCAACCTAGAAAAGAAAGAACAATATTTGGCTCGAGGTAACGCATTAAATTCGTGGAAGATCCCGTATTTGTAAGAGTTAACAAAGCAGTGTCCGGCTTCGTCGGTGAGGTGGGGGAGGATCTTGAGAGAAGTGAAAGAAGTAAACTGCTGCTAAACAGAGAGAAATAACCAACCAACAGGAATTCAATAGGTTTTACTTAAGGTCTACACAAAACAGAGAGACAAAAGACATGTAAATATAGCAAATACAATTTAAAATATTAGAAGAATCTGGGAGAATCACGCCGGGCCTACGCAAGAATTCGTGTCGTTTCTAAGCACTACCTGTGTACACTGCGCCGTCGATGATTAAGAAAACAATCTTGTCTGCGCAAGAAACGACGCGACAAACGTTGTCGCGGAGTGGCGGGGGGGGGGGTATAGGGTTGAGCCAGCTACGTAGTTTTATTGTGCGTTTGGTGTGGACGTGTATTGCAGCGTAGAGTACAAAATGGTTGATGGGTTACTTATAACTTTAGTAGAAGGACGATCGGTATTGTGGGACAAAACTTTAGAGATATATATATAAAGATAAAAGACTCACATACAAAGCATGGAGAGAAATATTTATTATCTTAAACAAAGACTTCGACGAAATGACAAATGTCAAAAAAAATGAATATGGTAACATATTACTATCTTTTAGAAGTTTCAAAAATACAGATTATTAGGTATATACTATATAGCTATATATTATTATAAGTATTAATTATTATCGTTACCCACATTAAATACATCTACAATAAAAGATTTAAGTTGCAAGCAATCATAAGTTCAATAGCGTTAAGTAGCATACGACCACGGCTTTGCTAAAAACGATAATGACTAATACTTATAATAAAATACGTATAAACATGAAAGAAAATATGACACGTAATTGTTTATTTAAACAATATGACAGGTAAGAATACATCTTTGTTTCACCCTTTTGAATAATATTGAATAAATTTAGTAGTCGGGTTTTAGTTTTAAAACTTATTTTTATGTGTATTTATCTTGCCATGGCAATGATCCTTTATCAGAGGAAAAATATTCAGTATATTTTTGACGAATTTTGTCTGCTGTCAGATTATTGCCTTCTAAATATAGTCAACTATTAATCGGTCTCGATTGATAAAAGGCGCAACGTGACCTTCTTCTGTATAAATAAAATTTTGCAAAACGCAAGTAGTTTTTACAATAGCAACTGTTAAATCGAGACTTAAGTTTAAAGATCGGTGCAGAATTCTGCATTTGTTGGCCATTATTCCAAATGCACACTCGACGTATCTTCTTGCCCTTGTCAAGCGATAATTGAATATCTTTTGTTCTTTTGTGAGTTTGTTACCACCGTAGGGATCGAAGTACGTTAGCATGAAGTGCGAGAAAGCTACATCGGCTACAAAACATATGGTAATATATAGTTAGTATTTATTATAGAACATGGGGATGGTATCTTTAACGTATTGTCAACAAGTTTTTTCCAAAACTGTGTTTTGCACGTCTTGTATAGCGAAGGATTCCCAATTGCTCGTTCCAGCGCCCCCAGGAATTATCCAGACAGTAAGATATGAGTAGAGTATGAGATCAAAACACATGCTAAATCATACGTTGTAATTAGAAATTAACACAACCACTAGACAAACAAAGAAATAGCAAAAGAAAACACTTACGGCGAAATCGGTCGGTTTATATTTTCACACAAATTTAACTTTGCAATTATTGAAGCCACGTTGATATTTTACGTGTAATTTTTAGCTTCGTGAAGCACCGACAACCGCCCAATAGGAAGAGAAATTCATAAGATGTCCGCCCGTCGTTTCGATTAATATTGAGAATAAATCGATCCACCAATGAGAAAAATGGTAGCATGCGCGATAAATTTGATTTTTGTCGCAACGTACAACTCTTGCGTTCGAGTATTTTGAACGGTAACAAAGGGTCCTCAGTGGCTACAATTTAAAAATATTCTTAATTATACAGAGTGTCCCAGTCTTATATACCATCTGTCAACTTTGACATTTTAAATAAAAACATATATTTTTATTTTTTAATCTGAATCTAAATAAAAAGCTCTGGTGACTTTATGTCTACGAGATATCGACTTTTAAACATTTGATTTGGTTCAGATATTTCGCGTTTTTTAGGTTATTATCTGAAATATCAAATTTAAATTTGATTCTTAATTAAGGCGCTAACGACTTTAACTGTCCATGATTTAAAGCTTGAGATCGGTTGTACAGGATATAAGAAAAAAAGTCAAATTATATAATCGAATATGATAAATAACTTAATAAATTCAGATCCAGATCGATGTAGAATTAAATTCTCTACAACATATTTGTCAACCAAAAATCCACTGTTACCCGTGAAATCGTTTTTATCTAAAATCGAAAAATTAAGTAGGCGACAAAATGCAAAATTAAAAGGTTATTGTTGTCACGGTTGTGTTAGTAATTGTCCAATCAATCACAATTTTATAGTATTTTTGTATTGTTAATAATAATGAGTGAGTTTTCGACAGCAGAATTAGTTAGATTTAAATAAACTACAATTAAAAAATTCTAGGAAACATGTTTGTACTGAAAGGAATATGCAATTTGGCATAGTTATTGTTATCAGCAGTTGAGAATCCTATCTTTGAAGTACGACAAATAGTAGATAACATTGAAAATTTGAAGACCCCTGTAAATAAGGTGTTACGAAAAAACAAATTCCATCCTTATCGTCTTTGACATTTTCAGTTTATTCAGGTATTCCTTTCTGTTATTTAATATAATCTGTCAAGCGATTTTGTTCTAATTTTGATGATCTATTTTATAATTTTGAGTTGTCAATAAAAATGTTTAAATGAAACGTGTATTTTTTTTTAAAAAACAAATTTCACGTTTAGCGGATGAGTTTTGGTAGACAGACAAGTTGCAGAGAATTTAATTCTACATCGTTCTGGCAGGAAATACACAGGGTGTTACTTTTGATTTTATTCATTCATTTTCGATTTCAAAGTTTGACATTTTTTCTCATACCATGTATAACAAATGTCAAGTTTTATATACCAATAGACAGTTAAGGTCGTTACCGCTTTGAGTGTAAATAAAATTTTAGTTTGATATTTAAAATAATAACCTGAAAAACTGAAATATCTAAAATCGGATGTTCATCCAATAAAGTGTTTAAAAATCGATATTTAAAAAAGTACCAATTTTTATTCTCAATCCGCTACTGTTTTAGATTGATAAATGTTGCTTATGACAATATTTCAAATATTTCTTCAGTTTATTTATTCCATCATGTCAATCCTGGAAGACAAGTAATGATGTGACTTAATCTTTTTACTGGTTTACTATTTATTTAATTATTAGAATTGGTTATTTAACCTAAAAGTTATGACTAACTAACAATTATTGTTAAACTGTCATAGCTACTCTAAGGAAAGTATGCATTTTTCTTTGAAAATAGATTTTACTGTAAAAGAACCACACTTATAAAGTTAAACTCACTATTTGGCATGCTTTGAGTTATTTCATATCTCAATTAGTGTAAAAATTATTTAGTTTTCTAGTGTAAAATGTGCAAAAATGCACTGAAAAATTACCTTTTTGACTTTAACTTAAAACTATTTTATATAACCAGCCATACTTCATACTCCCACAACTAATGTACAAAGCGTGAACGTAGGAAACACAATTTATTTTATTAGAGTAAGATCCCTGCCAGCTACAACATTAATAAAAGTCTGGAGAAACACGGTACAATACCTCTAAGTTATGTCTCAAAAGTTTTATTAAGATAGGGTATGTAATTAGTTGTGTACTTATTCGTTGTAGAATTGAATCGCGCGTTACTAGCGTACGAAGATGAAAATCTGAATTTGATTCACATAAAAAACAGACGATTTAAATAAAAAATATATAGACAGAAATTTTCTATAGAATAGTACATGTCTGGTTTATAATCGAGTCAGCAGATTTGTGTGCAGGTAGCGAAAACACATCCTCAACGCAAAATAGCGTATTGAAGCTTACTTTCAAAAACGAAAATGACGGTTGATGATTTTCAATGTGTATCGATGTTGGAAATAGTACATAAATTATACGATGAAGAAACATCTCAAATAAGCCGTGTGACACAAATACGGTTTGAGCGTGGTAAATGCGTGATACTGACTTACACACAGAATATTTAATCCAAAGAGTTAATACTGAAAATTGGAATATCAACATAATCTACATATAAATGTTAATAGTTGCGATCCCCTGGGAGTGGTAAATCATAATTTGTATACAAATTTTAGGCAATATATAATAAGACAGGCACCCAACCTAACGACGACAAAGATGGTATCATTTACTTTAATCCGGCACTACAGTAGACATTTGCAAATGGAATTGGGGTACATTAAATGCTACGTACGTACACAGAAGGAATATATAATTACTTATTTGTTAACAAACAGGTCATTTGTTGGATGTAAATGTAAAGTGGAAATATCTTGCGTCATGTATTTACACTCTGTATACGTGTAATTTTAATGCACACCACGAAAAAGTACATTTTATAATGTTCACCAAATTAAAATGATTATGTACGTGTCGCTGTAGGACCATTCTATAATTTCTAGATTCTCATCTGCATTTGTACAAAGCATGTTTAAAATTCAATTAAGAAACTTAATTGTGTTAATGAAAAATCTTGGTACATACTTGAAAACAAATAAACATTGTAATTCAAAATTATTTTTTCTACTTATTTTTTTTATTTTAATTGTTATTGTACTGTTTTAATAAGTTTAAATATTGTACTTTAATGGTTTTAATTAAATTTTATAATGTCTCCACGATCATGATTGAATTTGGCGCGCATGTTGCTAATTTTCTATTGGTGGAAATCAAATTCGACAAAAGTTTCCGAGACGAACAGCGGACATTTTCTTTCTTTCTTTCTACACGGGTGTTTTTGGCGTGCCCCTTAAAGTTAAAATTTTACACATAAATTACTAATGTGTGATTCAAAATTCTAAGTCAAATTGGTGTTTAAGTTTAAATTCGGCCAAATCCAACATGAGTACACTGTGCTTTTTTTCTTTCTTGGTTGTGTTAGTTCTAATTACGACGTATGCTCTAAGCACGTTGCGTTGATCTTATGTTCTCGTCGTGTATTACACCTGGATAGCTCCTGGGGGGTGCTGGAATGGCTAATTAAGAACCTTTCCCTATAAAATTAACGACTACCACGGTTTCGCATTCAATCAACCGGTGGACACTACGGTCTGCAGGGGTCGTTTATGCTGCATAATTTCTACTTAAAGAAAACATCTTCGCCTTCCGTTTTTCGCTACATATCTCCCCTAAGGAAAATCCTGGGGTTACCTACCTTCTGGAGCTGTCAAATACCGTCGTTAGCAGGATACTCGGAACTGCATACTATAGATTACAGCTAAGTTTTAATGTTTAAGTAACCAATTCAATGCGTATAAAACTCACGTAAATGTGACAAAACGGTTTGATCTCTAGTATTTAAGCAAATTTTTTATTGGGATTTTTTAACCAGCTCAATACGAGCTTGGGTGCTTTACTTAGAGCGGTTGAAGCTAAAACAAAAGGCCTTTTGGGTTGGCGGGAGGTACTTACTTTTTAATCCTAGCTTAAGTTAGTTTTAAGTCACCGTGTGTAAGTGATATGTGTACGTAAAGCCTTCTTAGTAACCAATCCTCAATTGGAACGCTAACTTTAATTTGGGTTTAACTAAAAAGCTTACCTGAAATTCGACACATTAATTGCGAGCTTTAATTATTGTTGCTGCTAACGCACGTAACTATATGCGACAGTCTCTCTTTTGTTACATTCTTTTAGTAAAGCCTGTTGATCTTCTGTTAGTCGATTTTATTTCTTTCTATTACCCAGCAGGTAGCGCCTTGTTAGGCAACAGTCTATTTCTTTAAGGACCCCCCACTCACCGACGAAACCGGACGCTGCTGCTTTAACTATTATAAATACTGGATCCTCCACGAGTTTAGTGCGCTAGATCGAGCCGAATTTCTTTTTGCTGTTTTTCAAGTAGTTTCCTCTAGGGCCAACGCTTTCTTTTGTTATTTGTAAACAACAACCGTTACAATGATCATGGTAGTATCCCATACAACACTCAATATCTTGTGGAGATTCAGTTAATGGTTAAATAATGTACGTATATCCTGGACATTGAATAGATGTCCATAAGACATACTTTAAACAATATCTAGAGAATGTAAATAATAAATGTACAGTGGATATCCACAGTAATAGATATACTGAATAGAAGAGTTATAAAAATCCCTATAAGTAAATCTGCATCACGCATTATTTGAAACAAACCATTAAAACAAAGAATTTTAAAAGTTTATTATCTTTTAACTTTTAATTAATTTTTACATGAAAAACGAAAGTTTTATTTAGCTTTAATAATGCACTTAGTGATTGTTGTTTAAACTTTGAAATTGTTGAAAATGGAGTGGGGCGATGAATTATTAATTTGTGCAGAGTTTAAAAAATAAAGTAACAAAAACTGCATGGGCGATGATAGCCAGCATTATGGGTAATCGAATTAGTAAGAACAATAATTAAATGTAATTTATTGCACCAATATCATTATGTGTTTCTAGCTGATGAATGGAAGCAAAGGTTTTTGGTATACCTTCATTTAACACTTCTAAAAGCATGAAAATGCTTGAAATTGTATTTAACTGCAATACCAGTAATACGTACTTATCATATCGTGAAGTGTCTGCGACTAAGAAAGGGGTTGTGTACAAACGGATAGTGGCAGCTTGTGTACATTGAAAAATTACTTACTTGCTGTGAAGGCACAACATGACTCATTTGGACGTTTGGTATACGAGAAATGTAGAAAAAACTGATTGTGTTGGAAAAAATCAATGACATGTAAACACAAAATAATTTAGAAGGTGACAAGAAAAACTAACATGTTTTAAGGGAATATGGGACCAAAGGAATCAATTGCTGTAATCAAATTAGATCACAAGGTGACTCTTTTAAACAATCTCAATTATTAATCGCTATCAATACACTTGTTCGTTGAATTACTGGTTTTGAGTAAATTCGATAAACGTCCACGCCATATTTGCATTCTTTAAAAACTAAACTCTGAGACCAGAAAATATCATCAACGTTAATAAAAATTATATAAAAAATGAATGAATATTAATAATAAGTGTATTAATTAATAAACTAAATCTGGTTTTTTTATTACCATATGCATTACATTAATATGGATATTTAAAGTACTATATCCACAGAATAAACTTATAAGGTATACAGTGGAAATTGCGAGAGTATTAAATATGGATATCCACAAGATATACTTTTAAACATCCTGTAGATATTAACAAGTTACATCCCTTGCACGTCCACGTTTGTAACAACTGGACGTCCACAAGATATCCACTGTATGTAGAAAGCTTTAGCTAGACATCTCCTGGATTGTTACCTTATCTAGTAAGGTTATCTATTGGACATATATAGGTTAGTGTTCAATGGGATATAATGAAGGAAGGAATTATGCCGCACATTTTTGCCCGTATTTAGACACAGAATTTTTTAGGAACTAGGTTTTCTGACTTTATTAGTTTTCCTCAGATCTACACATTTTGTTGAAAACCATTGACTGTCTCCATTCAGATTGTATGTGCTGTAAAAGTTTATTAAGCCATCAATCTCTGTGATGTTATTGGTTAATATTGGTTGAAAACGGAGTGAGCGTGTTGCTCACAGTCGCCGGTTCGGTAAAGGAGCATTTTTATGTAGAGAACCCTAATTGATGTGGTATGTGAAGTTACCGGCCGGTAATTGCGTTTTCATTTCCGAGCACTCGGGCTTAAGGATAAGAAATAATAGAAATTTTATTGTTTACCTATATTAAAGGCTTGGGTCGGATGTATTGATGTAGTGTGGTCGTGGTGTGATAACAAAATCAAGGTGTTCCAAATGATTGATTCTGTAAAATAAATTTTTACAAAGATACGGCAAAATTACCAACAAGTGCCGAATTAAGTCAGCCCCCATTTTTTAAAATATTTTGTTAGCTGTTCCAAGATATGTTTGTTCTATATTGTTCCAAAGGTAAAAGACAAAAGACAATACAAGAAACGCAAAATAACACATTTTTCTATCGCTTTCCCATTATTTTTAAATCTACTTTTTTATTGTTCTAAATTGTTTTAAGTTCCAGGTTATTTGCTATTTTTTAGCGTCACCTCATTATTTAAAAAATCAATTTTCTACTCTACTATTTAAATAGGTCAGCATAACTGGTGAGCGATCAGTAGTGAGTGTCACAATGAAAATAATTGAAATTGTCATTAATTACAATGACTGTGTATAGTATGTAATGTTTGTTGAAGAAAACATCGTTCTCCGTGTAAGGAGACCGAAAGAGAACTCTAGGTGAAACTTTTATATATACAGCTTGTTCGTTTAGTGTATAACGTGTGTACACTGGAAGTTACTGTAGAGATAAAAATTATTTTCTGAGGTGTTAAAGTCTGAGTACGTCCCTAATAATAACCATTCTTGATGCCCGAAAATATTGTCCGAAAAATTTGGTTCAAACTTTGGCATCACAATTCAAAATAAAAACCACCATTTTGTATGTCACTAATGAATTCTCCTTTGAAAATCAATGGGAAAGTATCTAACATGTTATATACTTGAAGTAAGCAGTTTTAATTTATTTGATAAAACCCAATTTTTTTGTAAAGTGGACTGCAAGGATTGAAATAACAAGTAATCATTTTTATTTCTACAATAACTTCCAAAGTACACTAATTTCTTTGATACTATCTTTTTTTCTTTCTTTTTTTTGATACCTTTGATTCCCCTCCTCAAAGAAAAACGAATCATTTAAATAAATTCTTTGATACCGTATATCTATTAAAAATTTTTAAATAATGCGAATAATTTTAAGATGGGGGTATGAATTACGCGTCAAATGTACGCAAAATTTCACGAGTTATTCGACGGTGCAAAAATATACAGGGTGTTCCACTTAAACAAAATCGCCTGTGGTTTACTACGTTTATCTGAATCACCTTGTATATATGAAAATATTTTAAAACGTGCAACTTTAGTTTATTTGGGAGGCCTGGTCATACTTTTTCGAACAAGTAGTCTGGGAGCCCATAATCGGACAATTACACACTAAATGGACACGCTGTATACATAAAAGTTTCACCTAAGAGTTCCCTTTCGGTCCCCTTACACGGAGAACGGTGTTTTCTTCAAAAACACTACATACTATACACAGTCATTGTAACTAATAATAATTTCAATTATTTTCATTGTGACACACACTACTGATTGGTCACCAGTTATGCTGAACTATATAAATATTTGAGTAGGTGTTCTAAACACGTACAACAATAAAATAGTAGGTTTAAAAAAATGGGTAGACGCTAAAAAATATGTTTTTTCCACGACGTACTTAGAAAACGGACTCACTCACTAGCGAGGAAAATAATCTAATGTTAGAAAAATTTCTCTTTAAAACAATATAAAAATGTGTCATTAGAATTATATGCGCCTAGTACGTAGTTAAACAATTTAATTTAGTATTCAATAAGGTTTGTTTAATTTAATATCTTATATTTCGACTCTTAAAATTACTACCCTACATTCGTTTGAATGATTTAGACAATGTTATGTTTGAAATAATAACACTATTCTGGACTTCCATTGTCTATATTTTATTTTAATAGAATAAACACAACGTTTCAATTGCTTTTGAATCTGCAAAGAGAAGCCTTTTTCTACTCTTACTCTAGCTCGAGTGGGAAAAAGAATCGCTTTCCTCACTTGTTGGACAAATAACTATTGCCTCACGAGCGTAGCGAGGGAGGCATTAAATGAGTAGAAAAAGGCTTTCCCTAATGTGTTAGACACAGCATTTTTTCCACGACATTCCCCAAAAAAACAACCTAATGAAAAAAGTAATATTGTAAACGTAACCAATAGTCTCGCTACAGTATTCTGTAGTAGCGGCGTGGTCTCAATCTGTCACAGCGCAGTCGCGTAATTATAACCAATAAATGTAGGATAGCAATTTTAAGAGTCGAAATATAAGATATTAAATTAAACAAATCTTATTGAATACTAAATTAAATTGTTTATCTAACTACTAGGCGCATATAGTTCTAATAACACATTCTTACATTTTTTAAAGAGGCATTTTTGTAACATGGCATTATTTTCCTCGCTAGTGAGGAAAAACGAATTTTCCTCACTATTTGTAGAGAAGAAACGTCCATTTTCTAAGTATGTCGTGGAAAAATAACTATTTTCTACGATCATGCAAAAGTGACTACTTTTGCAGCAATTACTGTGCTTAAAAGTTTCACTTTTTTCATTGGTGCAAAAAGCAATTTATTAGTGCAATAAATTATTTTTTGCACTATTGTAAAAAAGTAATTTTTTATTTAATTTTTTTACGGTCGTAGAAAAATGTTGTAGGCAACATGTGCAAAAAGCATATTTTTGCACTTCCTATATTTAAAGATTCACTTTACACACGCTTCCGCAAGCGTAAAACGACTCTTTTTCGCTCGATTTACTTTTGCGCCCGCATTTTTTACTTTTAGGCCCGCTTTTACTTTTAGGCCCGCATATATCGTTAATACCGAATTGATCCGAGAATTTACGATTAATCATTGACAAAATAAGAATAAACGGTACGAAATTATGCATGAGAAATGACATAAGAATCACTACAAATTATTCTTAAAAATCAAATTTTAATTAAATTGTAGAATCTGAATATAAAGCAAAATTTTCTTGTGGAGCTGGAGTAAATACAATAAAAGCACATTTTCTGTTGTTTTTTTAAGTCGACATCATTTTAAAAAGTAATCGTATGTATTTTCATATATTTTGTTGGATTTAGCAAGTAATAAATCCGGAACCACGTTATCTGCTACCTCTTTAATACCGGGAGGAGTTTTAGAAAGTTCTTCATTATCAGTTTCCATGTCCACCGATTTTGGAAGCTTTGTAATTTAAATTTTTAAATGAAGTTTAGGAATGCCGGTAAAGAAGAACATTTTATTCTTAATTCTTGTAAGTTACCCAAGAGGTCGCGATCGTAAATTCAAATTTTTTAATTAATTTGTTGTTATTAATACCTTTAAAATAACAACAACTAATCTTATTAGTACTATTAATTTAAGGTTTTATTGTATTTTTAAATTAAAATAAAATATGTAATTAAAAAGTAAATCTGTCTCGACTTAGTATTACTAAGAAGTGCAAAAAATTTTATGCACCACAGGTGTAAAAGTTACTTTACATAAATAACTATTATTGCACGATGCATAAGTTTGCAGCTCGAGACGAAGTGCAACTTTATGCAACTTTCTAACAAATATGCACTTTTGGACTAGTTACACAAATAACTATTTGACGTTTCTTGCAATGTCTTTTGTCTTATACCTTTGGATCAATATAGAACAAACATAGTACAAGCAGTTATTATTCTGTGTTGTTACAGATCTCCAGGTACTGTAGGCGACTTTGAGGTGTTCTTACACGTTCTTAATGATATACTAGTATTTCTTTACAAACCGCATGTTAAGATTATGCTTGCGAGGTGATTTCAATGTTGAACCTGCGAGGAACTCTCAGGAGTATAAGAAATTAAGCGAGGTTATTAAATACGTTCGATTTAAAAATATAATTCAGGGATATACCAGGTTGAATAGCTTACTGGATCACATTTATGTGTCGGGCGATAAACCAGGTAGTTATGAAATTCTTGAAAATTGTATATCTGATCATAGATCAATTTTTTACCAAAGCAATGAGTGTTTTTAGTATATCTAATGATGACTCTAGGCATTATAAACGATCCTTTCACGGAAAGCAAATCCGAGGCATTTAAAACGCATTTAAATACTGTGAGTTGGAGTAAAGTACTCAATACGAATGATATAGATTTGGCCTTTGACGAATTCTATAAAGTATTTCTTGACTTATTTGATCAGCATTTTCCTATACAAAAACGTAAGAAGTAAAGTTGATGAATAAGCGTTGGGTTAACGATAAAGTTAGAGCATCTAGTCAAAAATTAAAGGATCTGTCGTATACTTAATAACAAATATCCTGAACTAATAGACCATTATAATAATCCAAAATATAATCACCTAAAATTGTTAAACAATTTTATCAAAGACTCATACTAGCTGCCGGTATTTCATCTAAAACACTCTGGACAACTGTTAAATCGGTGAACAACAAAAATTCTTTAAATACTGATAAAATATCATAAATTTAAATAATAGAATCATTGATAATCCTATCGAAGTTGCTGATGAATTTAACAAAATTTTTGTGATTTTGCTTCGGCCAAAATGACGGAAAACCCTATTAGCGGGAGCTACAGAAATCCATCAAGTAACTCAAATAATTTTGATAATGGTACTATGGCTCTATTCCCAATTAACGAACATGCAGACTTACTAACATCATTAAAAGCAAAATAAAAATAAAAACCTCAGCAGGCCCTGACCAAGTCCCAGCTTTCTTAATTTAATAGATATATGGAAATAATTCAACCTTTCATATACTTAATCAACATTTCCTTTAGACAAGGTAGATTCCCGAGAGCTATCACTATGGTGGGCATAGTGGTTGCTAAAGTTTGTTTTGAATAATTATCCAATTATGATACAATCTGGCTGGGCGTTTGTTTCAAATTTTTTAGATAATTGTTTTTTATTGGGTTGTTATTAAGAAAAGATAGAAGTATATCAGATTACATCAATTAGTTAACAAATAAAGACCTTCAGATACCGCTTCACCATTCCACAATAGTTATTCAGTGTAGATAACGTTTTGTTGGATCTTTAAATCTAACAATGTTGATGTTGACTTTGTGATGGATCAGGATTATTTTAATAACTGGATCGAATCAACATGAAGCGGGTATAAATATATCTCAGTGGTATGTTGGGAAGGCGCTCAGGCGACTGTTAATTCTGACCTGTAACGAAACTTTGATTTGGAGCTCGATCTGGACTATTGTTGCATATGGTGACAATCTATGATTGTTCTTATGCGAATGATAACGTTCTTTGTCGAACGGGGTGACGCGGAGGGATGGGTGAACCAGTTCTGTTGACTGGTTCATCGTTGATTAACGCTCAGTTAAAAATTCTATAATTATTGGGTTTTGGCGACTGAATGATTGTTAATGGTAAATCGGGTTGGCGAACTCTAGGTTGACTGATTGACGTTAAGACCTATGTTGTGGATATCGACTCGTTGGGGTTCTTTCATTCAATGGTTCAACAAGTTAACTCACTGACCGTGGCTGGATCATTATCTTCTGTGATCAGCTGATTGATTGTCGTTAACTGGAAATCGTTGATTATTTGTTGACCATGGGGTTGGAAATCATTTATCTTAAGCAGTATTGTTGATATTATCATTGAATGCATTATGAAGTCTTGAACTCAAGTGCCAACATCGTTTCGATCGGATTATTGCGGGGTGGAAGAAGCGACTGAATCTAATAAAAACTGAAATCGACGTTCAAGGCGTTTCGTTATGAATACCGTGATGGTTCAAATTCTTCGGTACTGATCGATACCGGATATTGTTGTTGCCGATGATCCAATCGGGAAACGTTATAGCAGTCGCGTTGTTATTAATCGTTAATGTCTTGTTACTCTTTGTTCGTTGTAAAAATAGGACATGTTGATGTTGCCGCGGACAATAACAAATAACCCAATTCTCGAAATGACTTCTTCTATTACGCTGATGTTGTTTTGACATCTTTGCGTTGTTGATAAATGTTCGAACATTTGTTACTTCAGCAGCTTCCAAGCTTGTGTTAGCAAAAGAAACAGGAGAAAAAAAAGCAAAGGAAAAAAACAGAGAAAAAAAAAACATTAAAAAAAAAAAGAGAAAACAGAAGAAAAGAAAAAAAAAAAAAAAAAACAAGAGAAAAAAAAAAAAAAAACTTGACAAAGAAAACATTTAAAAAAAGCTTGAGAGAAAGAAAGCAAAGAGAGTTTTTAAAGTAAAGCACATTCTAGCACTCCATACACCATATATCTACATAAAAAAAACTTTAGCTGACACACCTCATGTAGAATATTGTACTCAAAGCACACCAGCACTTCCATTCATTCTTGACATTGTGAAAGGGCGTAAAGCAGGTATTGCACCTTTAGCAGATAAGTACATGCCGCACCGTACATAACATCCTCTGTTATATTGCCTTTGCCATAAGCAGATAGATGTACCGCCTCAACATACTCTGATAACATAGTGGTGACACTATAAACGTACGGGATCACGTGTATACGTTATTATAATCTTCAATATCTCTCAGTGATTCGATTCGTTCTTATTCAAACTCAAACTCAATTAAACTCGATCTTCAGTGGAGATAAATATTACTAAACGTTAAATATTTAATGGTTTCAGTGGAGCATTAGATTCTGATTAACAAGGGGAACAGACAACAGTTCTTGTATTTCTACTGGGATAAGAAAACCAAAACTGATAACAGAATTTCATTTCAGGTTATGATTAATTGAATCAGTTCAGAAGACTTAGATATTTTCAACGAATATTAAATAATATTAGATAAACAGAAGATAGAGACATATCATTTCTCATTGATCATTCATGTGACCATACAGTAATATTGTTCTCTTGATTTAGTTTGAATCAGTTGATGTCATTCAGATGTTAACAACATTAAACTTTGTGGTTACTGGAATCTCGACGAGATGAGGACATTAATCTGTACAGATAAGGTAAAATACCTTCGATCGCTCAGCCTTTGTGAGCTGATTGGAACTTTGGTTGAGAGGAGGATTTTTTTAATCGTTCATAATATTGTTCATCGAATCAGGATTTACATGAATATATATACCGCTCATTTCTTTCCGCCCTTTTTCATTATGAATCTGTTTGTTTGATAACAAAACCATTGATCATTTTGATGTGGTTCAAAATAAAAATTGTTATATAAATGTTGTGGCGTTCGATCAGCATTAGATCTCGGAGGCGGAAAGATGTTTAGCGATGACACTCTTGTTTAACATGGTGACAGTATTACGTTATTACGGCGTTATGATATGTTTGATTATAGAAGTTCTGGTCTTCTCAGCACACCAGGTTGTTTTTGCTCATTTGTGTTTGGCATTAATGTGTGACCAAGTTGTGACCGAAAGGACTGACGTATTCGCGTTGAGTCTTGGCCCGGTCAACGGAAGAATCGTTTGTAATCGGATGAACCGATGTGGTGAAGAGTTCGACTGGAGAAAATTATTCGAACACCGGCGATAACAATCGGCGAAGGATATCGCTGTTCTCTCGAATCGTCGTTCGTTCCGTTTTAACCGGAAAATTTGCGGTTCGCGCGTAACGTGTTCCGTCGTTCGTTGTTATCAATCTGCCGGTTTGGAACCGCCGTAAAACGCGCCGCGTTAATAACGACGGAGATTAACGATCGCGTTAATATCCGTGATCCGTTCGATTCGATGGATCGACGTTATGATCGATTGGATATCGAGTTCGGACGTTAGTATTTGACGTTATGAACGCGATGTGTTTGATTTTTGATAATATTACAAATTAATCAGGAGGTTGGGTGCGAGACAAATCAGTTTTAATAATATGTGAATAGTTCGATAACAGTGACGTGGAGTGGTTGTTATTAACCTCTCTTTAAATGTTTGGGACGCGGATAATTGTTGCGTTAATGTTGTTTGCATTCTGTTGTGTTTCTTCTTCTATCAGTGGGGCATATAGACTATTTTATGAACAACGATGAAGTTGAAGTACGTGCCCAGGATTGATGGAAACTCGATCAAGATGATTGTATTGTGGCATTAAGAAGGCGGAACAATGTTTCAGCAAATGGAAAGAAGGTATGACTGTTCTCGGAAAAAGCAGAAGATGGCAAAAAGAAAAAGAAGAAAGAAAAAAATATTTGAGTGACCACACTTGAGCTCTATTGAAAATGAAAGAGAGGCAAAAAAAGACCCTTTTCACCTTCAAATTTCTAACAAAAAAAGACAGTAAACTGAGAAAAAGAGGAAGAAAATGAGAGAAAAGAAAGAGAGAGACAGAGAAAACAGAAGAATAAAAAACAAAAGAAAAAAAATAAAGAGAAAAAAATAAAAAAAAAACAGCAAAAAACAAATATAAAACATTCAAAGCAACACATAAACAACACATTAACTATACTAAAACATAACACCAACACTAAACTAACATAGACAGGCTTGGAGAGGGAACAAGGAGGGGAGTGGGGAGTGGAGACAAAGGAACAAAAGAAAGGGAGGTAAAAAGAAACAAGAAGAGAAAAGAAAGAAAGAGAGAGAAAAAGTAAAGATATGAAAAAGTAAAAGAGAAAAGAAAGAGAAAAAAAAAAAAAAAGAAGAAAAGAGAAAAAAGAAAAAGTGTAGATATAAATAGGAACAAAACAACAACATTAAAAATAAATCACATATTAACATAGAAATATTAGTAGAAACATATTGAGAGAAAAATAAATAAAAACATTTATATTGAAAACATAAAACATGAGAAATAGATTTATATTATATTGACAACAAACTTATTCTAGAACAGAGGGAAACAAATAGAAATTTAAAATAAAAAAATGGAAGAAACTAAAAGAAATAAAATAAACAAACAACAAAAAAAAAAAAAGAAGAACTTGAAACAAAAAAGAAACTAAGAAGCAAAGGAAAAATATGTAAAAAAGAAAAGAAAAAAGAAAAGAAAAAAAAAAAAGAAACTTGTAAACTTAAATAAAACATGCAAAACATATTAAATAACACAACATGAAAGCACGACTATTCACACCATATAAATATTATATAAAACATTCCTGACATAACAACATATTGAAAAAAAAAAAGAAAAAAACATTTAGGAAAAAAAAATAAATTTTTTAGAAATTTTATTTAAGAAGAAAAAAGAGGGTAAAAGGAAAAAAGGAAATTTTAAATAGAGAAATGAGGAAACAATAAAAGAAGAGAAGTAGAAAGCAAAAGCAAAAATAAAGAAAGAAAAGGAAATAAGAAAAATGCAAAAAACTTACTTTTGCATATGTAAAAATTGACTATTCACACATTACCTTAGCACTCCTTATTCTGCAGATGGGAGACATTTATTTGATGATAAATAAATATTTGTATGTTGTATAGCGATAAATCAAGTATAATATAATGATCTGTATCATATGTACCATATATGCGCGATCATACCATTCAGATGTACATGAGATGATATTTCACGTTGACGTTGTGACGCGATCATCAAATCTTTCATATTCTTATATCATGTTGAGATATTTATATATCATATATTATCATTCAGATCGTTCAATCAAGTGTTTATCTGTCATGTTCTGATGTTTGTT